>PITA01026700.1:0-22090 GCA_004023965.1 Spilogale gracilis
GCCTCCTAAAAATACCACAGTCACCCCTTCGTTTATTTATAAAATACTTCATGCCCTGAGTCGTACTGCCTTATAAACCATGAAGGCCAACTTCACAGATGATTCACGATGACAAAGGCAAGGTAACAACAAAGTAACTTTCCCCAAATCAAAGCAAACGGGACACAGCCTCGACTAGAATCTAGGTCTTTGATACTTCATTCTTGACGACATTGGGATTCGGACGCTTTCACAAAGGGTGGCTAAGCAGATGTGCCATCAGTTTGGGGTGTCGTCACACATCTATGCACAGATGACGAGAAGGGAAGACAAGAGATGAGGTAGGGTAGGAAGGAAGGTCTTCTCACGGACTTCTTTATTTTTTTTAAATCCCTCCAAATCGGATCGTCTTCAGTCACCTCTTTCTGCAAAGGGCAGACCAGTTAGAGCCACTGGGTCATGGCCAGAGCGCCCTCTTCCCCCTCAGACACAGAAATCCACTTAACACAGTCCTATCCTATTTCAGATCTCAGCTCAGCACTCTCCTGCAGGAAACCTAACCTAATAATAGCCCAAAATGAACTCCCTCACCTCGGAGCCACCGGAGTCTGCCATCTACACCACGGCCACAGGGCATCTCAGAACACCTCAGCAAGGTTGTGGGCTCCTGAAAGGCGGCGAGGACCTGTTCTTCACTGTGGATCCCCCCACGCGGCCTCCCGGAGCCTCTGGCACTGAGCACTTACTCGAGCATTTCTTAATATGTAAAAAGAGCAAAGTGGGGAAAGATGGGGGATAGTGTGACCCAAAGCACTCGGCCTCACCATGCCCTTAGGAAGGCAGTGGGTCCCTGCATGCTCCTTCCCCTAGAGGCCAGTGACAGGCTACTGGATGGAAGGCCTTCTCCTCTGCCACTCCTGCCATTCCCACCTCAAAAATCTGCCTTTTCAAATCTGACAATTCCAAACAGGCCAATCTGGGCTGTCATTTTAAGCCAGAGCCCGCAGGACCCATAGCCTGGGGATGTCCCCAGAAAGCCAGCACTCTCCATCGTGATGGCCCCGGGTGCTGGGGAGAGCTTGGCGCGTGCCTGGTACCTGAGAAGAACTCCTAGGAGGCCTGATGGCAACCCCCAGGGAAGGGGCCAGACACAGGGCGCTGACCACAAATGAGTCCTCTGAGGAATGCTCAGACCGGGTACGTCACTGACCACGCCCCTGTAAGACACCAGGACGAGGTGGGTGCTGGGATCTTTCCAACACGAACCAGCCACAGGCTCTGGCTTCATGAAGCCCACAGGTTGGCCTCCTCCGGCCCTTCTCACACAGGATGCTAACGGCCTTGAGTCCTGCAGTGCACGCAGAAAGTTGTGAGGGTAGGTGGCTGGTAACCAAAACTCTCAACCGACACACACCCTCTTCCCCTTCCTCTAGGTTCTTTTCTTTCCCCACAAGCCCAAACATACCCGCAAACCTGAAACTCCTCAGCTCGAGCTGGGAAATGACTATGACATAATTTGACTCTTCAACACCAAAGGGGGGACCGCATTCCTGCCCGAGTGGCTCGAGGCTCAGGCTCGAGCATCCTGGGGCTCTTCACTCCTAATTCTTAACCCCTCGTTGGTTTCATGGAAAAGCTTATTATTATTATTATTAAAGATCTTATTTATTTGAGAGAGACAAAACAAGTGGGGAGAGAAAGAGAGAGAGCAAGAGAGAGAGAGAGAGAGAGAAAGAGAGAGAGAGAGAGAGGGGCAGGCTCCCTGCTGAGCAGGGAGACCCTGTGGGGCTTGATCCCAGGACTCTGGGATCACGACGTGAGCCAAAGGCAGACGCTTAACCGACTGAGCCACCCACACACCCTGGAAAAACTTATTTTTGTGTGTCTTTAAGAGTCTGTCCATCAAACAAATGGAAATGATGAACAATTCAACGCACCGAATGTTCCAGAGCAGAAGGGCTGGGGGCCCGGGGTGGGGGGTTAAGACCCTCCCCAATGCGGTGCTGCTGTGTGATGCTGTCCTTGGCCGGGGGCAGGCTTGTCAGATGAGAAATCCGAGTTCCTGAAATCTTCGGGTGTTGCAAACCACGCTGGGACCCCTACGGTCTGGGTCTCCGCCCATCAGAAGCAGAAGCCTTTCCCAAAGGCGGGACCCAAGTCTGTGGTGACTTTAAGGGCCCCCAGGGATTAAGCTCCAAAAATAGGATATCCCAGGGCCTTTCACCTTTCCTTCTGGGTTGTTAGGCAGGTGGGCCAAGCGAGGAGACGTAAGGACGTCAGTCAATCAGCAGCAAGATTTTGAGATACCTCAAGTACATCGTCCGTCCCACAAATACTTCCTGGGTACTTCCCATGGTGCGAGGCATGCCCGTCCTCTTCCCATCTAGCCAGGAGCCACTAAATGGGCAGGGCCTTATGTGAGGCTATCAGGCAGGGGTGAACATAAAATTACATGACACTCTAGAAATGATTTTAAAGTTTGGGTTTGGTTTATGTTTTCGGGTTTTCTTTTCTTTTCTTTTTTTTTTTTTTTTAAGATTTTATTTATTTGACACAGAGAAACACAGCCAGAGAGGGAACACAAGCAGGGGGAGTGAGAGAGGGAGAAGCAGGCCTCCTGCCCAGCAGGAGTCGGCCCAGAGACCTGGGATCATGACCTGAGCCGAAGGCAGTCGTTCAACCAAATAAGCCACCCAGGCGCCGCAGTTTTCGGGTTTTCTTTAGAGAAACGCATGACACCTTTCTTGTCATCTCTGTCTCTGGGCTAGGCTTCCGTGGCTCTGGTCACACGCACTCTCTCCTCCGGTGACACTCGGGCACCGATCCCATTCACATGTCCCTGCTTGGCATGCTGAGCCTCCCTGGGCCAACTGCACCGGGCGGCAAGCCCCTGCCTTTCTGGATGGTGCCAGCTGCCTGGGTGAGGGGCTTTGGTCCTTAGCAGCTCAAGCCTGGGTGGCTGCTCAGGGAACCCCTTTGCCTAAAGAGTTGCTGCCGAGGCCCAGAGGAGGATGTGACCTCACCCTGGCTTCGGCCTCAGGCGGCCATGCCTGGTGGTGTGAGGGGAGAGAGGAGCTCCATCTGTGAGGCCCGCACCACACGTGGTCACCCACGACATGAGAAATGGTTTCCTCCCAAGCCGGACCTAAGGAGCATGAAAAATGGGAAGCCACTGGTTGGCGGCCTCTGGTGCGTTCCCAGGGGAAGCGAGCTTCTCTCTACTAGGGTGGTTTCTAAAAGAGGTGACCACGGAGAATGTGAGAGAAATGTCTCAATATCCTCCTGCCTTAAGATGAGAACTTTCTGTAGCCTGGGGTGACGAACACTTTCTCTGCTCCGCGGCAAGTGCTAAATACACGACAAGATTTCCTTGCCCATCGTATTTTCGTGGCCCCAGAATGCATAAGGCCGGGCCCGGGGATCTCTTCTGTGAGCTCTGGTAGCACAGCACAAAGGAAGAACTCTGGTACAAAGCCGGATACAAGACTCCCACCCTGCGACCCGGCCTCCCATAAGCTCAGTGTCCTTAGCACCCAACAATCAATAATACCATCAACCGCACCATAATCCTTGTTGAAGATGAAATAAGGTCATTTTTTATAAAAGCACATATCTTTGCTCAGTAACTGGTAGGTTTTCAACCGTGGGTTAAACCTTAATCAATCCCATTGAAAAAGGTCCCTTTGGGAACATTAAGAGAGCAAGACAGATTCAGAACTAAGAGTTCGGTTTCCATCTCTCAGGATATCAGCAACCCAGAAGGAATGAGGATAAGTCAAGGAGTGTAAGTCAGTGACACACACACACACACACGTGCTCTCTACCTCACTGCCCGGGATCTCCAGGCAGACTCGTACTCATAACTTCATAAGCCAGGACATTGATCCTCGGCCAACAGAATACATTTCAAATGTCTGTCCTTGTTCCCCCTCTTCATGTTCCATTCTTCTCCCGAGCACATCAAGAATCTCACTTCTTCTAAAGCCTAGAGGATCCCCTGCACACAGAGCCCCTGACTTCAGTCTTCCTGAGTTGGGAAGCATCCAGTCTCCCTGACCTGGGGGAGCTTGCCTGGGAAGGCTCGATCCTTCTAGAAGCAGAAACACCCTTGTGGGAACCACTTAGCTCTGATGCCACCTCAACGTATGTCCGACAAGCTAGCCTGGAAATCATCTTTCAGATTAATGCTTCCCATTTCCATTAAAGAATATATAACCAAAGAGAGTAAAGACTCGATTCATAATCAAGGTTTGAGCAAGCATATTTCAGTTTCAACTTTTGGGTGGGATTCAGACCTCACAATCATCATTCTCTGCTGGGGCACTGAGAAACCCCACACTCAGAATGTTAAAATAACCAGATGTTGCCACGTTTCTATCATGTGTGGTCTTCCCACCTTAATATTATTTCACTGTCTTAAGACCACAAATGCTTTTCTAGTTCCGGTGACAAGTGGGATTTTCTTGCCTGTCATCTATAAACTCAATCATGGCAAAGCTTTTTCTTTTCCTCCAACCTTCCAAGCAATTTTATCAGAATTTAGTGTGAAATAAAGAACATTCTGTTCTCACACGGAGTCTTTCCTAGTTTTGGAGAACCATGGAATAATTCAAAGGCAAGGTTCCGGGTTCCTAATGCAATGTCCTACTGACCCTTAGGGGGCCATTACACAAGGTAGTGATGATTTAGTCTTAACCCGCTCTGAGATTATTTCCATCTCCACCAATCACAGAAGACGGGTGGTAATAGTATCATCTTGCCCTGCTGGAGTCAGCTGCCACCTCTGCCAGGCCAATGCCACGGACCGAAGTGCAGGTCAGTCCCATGAGCGGAAGTGTGCACCCCAAGGTCAAACAGAACATGACATCACTGATGACAAATAGCAGATCCCAGCTCGGTAGACACAGGGCTTGGGATCAAGAAACGAGGTACAACAGGTGTGCTGGGTGGCTCAGCCAGCTGGATGTCCAACTCTTGACTTTGGCTCAGGTCATCATCTCACGGTCATGGACTCAAGCCACGTGCCGGGGTGGGGGGGGGGTCCAGGCTCAGTAGGGAGTCTGCTTGGGATTCTCTCTACCTCTATCTTTGTCCTTCTCCCTACTCATTCTCTCTCTCTAAAATAAATAAATTTTAATAAAGAGGGGTGCCTGGGTAGCTCAGTTGGTTAAGAATCTGACTCCTGATTTGGGCTCAGGTCATGATCTCAGGGTCATGAGATCCAGCCCAGGTTGGGCTCTGGGCTCAGTGCAGAGTCTGCTTGGGATTTTTCTCCATCTCCCTCTGCCTCTTTCCCGCTCCCCACTTATGTGATCTCACTCACACACGTGGTCTCTCTCTCTCTCTCTCTCTCAAACAAACAAACAAATAAATAAAATCTTTTTTTTTTTAAAGGAAGGAAATGAGGTACAATATTCAAGTTCACTCCATCCCTTTGGCTTCTTTCAATCAGTTCTTCTGCTTCTCTCTCCATTACAAACATGATTCCCTTCGTACTCTAAAGGGGATGGAAGTTGAAGTGTGAGAAAAAAAAGGACTAGTATTTCTATCTTGAACAAGAGAAAGGGACTCCCTAAAGCTCAGACTACTGTTTCCACTGCAACTACCACTGATAATGAAATCATTTCACATAAATGTGTATGTTGACTATGCTAATATTGTTCCAAGATATGCAACATGATGGAGCACATTTCCATCTCCTACATGAGACATGGGAGAGGGGCTACCTGGGGAAGGTACTGGCAAAGAGTATTGGCACAAAGACAAAGGAACAGATTAATCTGCCAATTTCTTCCAGTAAAATCCTCTCTGTAGAAATAGAACACTGACTTTTTAGCTGGATTCAGGGCCACTGAGAGGAAAGACACTTTCCAGCTTCTCTTGCAGCTAGATGTGGTTATGTCTTAGGTGAAAAAATTCTAGTGATAAATGAGATGAGATAGGGTATAAAATGTCTAGGAATGTCCTTAAAAAGAAGGAATGTCTTTTTCATCCATCTCTCTGTTCCTTTTGTTAGCTAGAACATGAATGTAATGGTTGGAGCTCTAGCAGCCACTTTGGGCCACGAACTGGCTGGGGAATGGAAGCCACACTAGGAAGAGAAACCAGACAAAGTTAACATACTCTAGAAACGAGCCTGGAGGGTCACCTTTGGACTATATGAAAATTAAGAGAAATAAATTTGTATTTTGTTTAAGTTAGTTATTTTGGGTTTTGGAGTTTTTGTTTTTGGCAGGCTAGCCAATCAATGCTATTAAGAAGGATGAGGAGGAAGAGGAAGAACCAACAGCAACTCTGCAAGGCAGAGTGATTTCATGTTGGTTAATGTGTTAGAGAGGTAATTACAAGGGGCAGATTTAAGAAGTAGAAGCAAGTCACAGAAATGCCTGAATAGTTACCAGGGGGAATTTCTTCCTGCAAAAGGAGAAGGTTTAGAACAGATAGAAAGAGGATGGATCGTCAGAGGGCCTCTCCCAAAACTGCTCTGGCTAATGAGCAGAAGTGGTAGAAGATCCAGGAAGTCTGGGGCAAAGGAGCAGGGGAAGGAGGTGTCTCCTAGTCGGGGTGTTGGGGGCCTGCAGCCCAGACTGTGGAAGACAGGGTGGGTGGTGAGGGGTGGCTGTAGGCAGAGACCAGTCGAGGGCAATCCGCTGCCTCCATGAGGAAGAGCGCGAAGGGAGGGTTCTGTCTTGACCAGAGGAAAGCCAAAGCAGACTAAGCTAGAGGAGCAGGAACAACACGCGAGACTGAAGTCTAACACATTCCTTTCAGCTGCCATCATTTGCTTGCCTGGGTACGGTGTATATTGGGACATTTTCTTACACGACAGTAAAGTAATATTTGGCTTCTAACCAGCCTGCTGAGTCTGTCGGTTCCAGAGACCAGAATAGGGACACAGGAGAAGGGAAAGGGAAACCTTAACACAGCCTCACTCTGTTGGTAGCAGAAACGCAGCAGCTGAATGACCCCGGGCCTATTTACAGGTGCTCTGGGTCCACTACAAAACACAGGCCAATTAGCTTTCCTTTTTCTGTGACCGCAGACAACACCTGTGACCCCAGACAGCCGTCTCAGAAATGCATACAAGGTTAGGCAGGGTCCTGCAGGGAGAGCATACCGATGATCCATCACCGCTCATTACGAAAACCACCCCAAGCACATGCCTCGCTGCTAATGAGTCACCCGTGCTGTCCTCAGACACGAAGCTGCAGCATCCGTAGGCAAACGGGCTGCCTGAGAAGCAGGAGGCTTCGCTGGTTCTAGAAACTTTCTAAGTAGCTTCTGAAAGCACTAAGGCTTGGGCGACGGGGAAGATAGATGGCAGACTGGGTGGTGTGTCTAGATGCTAGACCCAGGCAAGAGGTGCTGAGTAAGAAATGCCGGGGGTGGGGTGGGGGGGAGGGGACGGTATTTGAGATTATGCGTTCCAGATTGCGAAACATGCCTTTCCTAGCCCAGTCAGTGGATAAGAGAGAAACATCTCCCGGGGACCAAGAAAAGTCTTGGCTTATTGTTTTAAGGGAAGTGTGATATGTCTGCTTTGGGGAAGAGCCCACAGAGCCACCATTTCCTAGCGTTGGCCTCTCAGCACCTGCGCCTGTCCTTGGGGAACAAGCGACGGTGGCTCTGATCTCTTGGACGGATCTGATCTCCGAGAAGGCGTCTCCTTCTTCCCTCCCAGCAGAGTCGAAGGGGCGGCAACCATGAATACATAAACACCTGGCCGACAAATGGACTTTGCTTTCCTTGAACTTGAGCGCAATCATTCAAATTCCAGCCTGAACAGGGCTTCTCAAATGCCAATTCCAGTTTCCAGGGGGACATTTTAAAGGAGAAGTAGATTTCAAGTAAATGATTGCAACTTATCGAAAATAATGTGCTACTTAGCGTCCGCGGCAAACATCCTGGCAGGCAGCGGGGGAAGCGGCACTGGAGCAGATGGGAGCCATTAGGCTCTGAGTTTCAGACGAGCGTTTTGCTGTTCTCTTCACTTGCTTTTACATCCTGGTAAAAATCCGGAAGAAAGGGACAAGAGACAAGGGTCCTCTGGCCATCCCGTCTCTCGGGGCGCTTGAGATGGAGTCCCTCCCTCCCCAAGAGCTCTCCCACAGGGGGTGCCTCTCACGGTGGAGAGGTACACTGGCCATCATGACCATCATCATCAAAAAGCATTTAGCACCGCAAGGCGCTAGCTAAATACATCAACGGTTGACATAGAGACAGATGACAGGCTATCTTAATTCTCCTTTAAAGATCTGCCTCCCCGAGGCTGGGCCTTATTTACTGTGCTTCTTACTACATTTATCTGAAGAGGTGTCTTGTTTTCTCCCTCCACCGCGTGAACCAACATCCCTGGGACCTACAGAAGAGCCACTCTCAAGCTTACCCAGAGGGGAAGCTCCCCACCCATTCCAACTGCCGGACATCAGCGCGGGCTCAGTGAGGGGAGCCCCGAGCAGGTGGAGGAGGCCACTGAGGTCCAGAGTGTTGAGCATCCAGCAAGGGCCCTACAGAACGGAGACTACAGCTGTCTCCGCTGGTGCTCACGCCCTCTGGGGTACCAGACATATGGTAATCTTAGAAGCCAAATCTGCTTCTCTCTTTCGGAGCGGCCTGCTTTCCAGCGGCACTCTGCTTGACTCTGCCAAACTGGTCATGTCCACTTATGTTTAGTGACAGCCTTATAGCCCCGTTAAAATAAAAATCTCTCAGCCTGCACAAAGTGTTACGGGACTGCACGATTGCACCAATATTGCGATTCTGGCCAGGACCCGGGTTCATCCATTGGTCATTCAACAAACATATACTTGAAAACCAACTCTCCGCTAAGGCCTGTATTTCTGCAGGGCAGACTCAACCAGAAATAAGGCTGCAGAACCACAGAAGAAAGAGAGGCGTTGGCTAATAACACGAAGTGAAAATGGGTCGATGTGCGGGCAAAGGGCATGGGAGAACAGAGGAAGCAATGATCCTTTCTTGAGTGGAGATTACACTTTACACAGCTCCTTATCAAAAATGGGCTCAAGTGCCTTTATTCTCACATGCACATTCTGGGGTAGTATGAAACCCTTTTTTCAGAGGAGGGAACAGAGGTACAAGAAAGTCAGATGGTGTCCTGGCCACACATGGGTTATGCGATTGACTCAGTGTTTTCTCCTCGTTGAGCAAAGCTAGTAGCAAGTGAGGGCCCCCCAACCCTGACTCAGTCGGAGGATGAACCCGGACGCCAGGGCTGGAATTATGGGCCAGCAATTTTCACAGGTTGGAGGCCAACGCAAACACTCGTGCTGCCTTTTTGCCGCACATCATGTCTCTGCTCTCCTGAGCTAGCCCGAACCAAGGAGAACTCCAACAACACATGTGGCTTATCCAGCTCCAACACCCTCTACCCTGTTCTGCACAGAACCATGAACACACCAAAGCATCACAATTACAGTCGTGCAGACACTTTTTTAAAAAAGCTCAGTGTTTTCACTTCTTGTGACCCAAGACGTGGCGCTGAGATCCCAGTGGCTGCACTATTGCCGTTGGGTAACGATGGAACCGGGTTGCTGGGTCAAGTCCTTAGTTTGAGGGTCCGGCATCACATGGTGGGAGATGTCTTCAATTCCAGGCTCTGTTTCCAATTTCCAAACCCCAACTCTGGGTTGCCCTCTCTACTTCCATTTAAAAATGGCATATGGGCTCAGACAGGTGAGAAGAAAGACATTTGAAGTCCTCCAGAAAAGGAGATACCAGGTACCCTTATCACATTGCTCAACAGACACATCATGTATATTTCCTTCTCGTGGATAAAGTCAAGAGGTCTGGAGCCATCTCAGCCTATTGTCTTCACCTTCAAACATTATTTCCAATATCCCATGATGGAACAGGATTAGGACCAATTTTACTTGGTCCTAATCTTGCCAATTTTAACATTTCATAAACCAATGCAAACTATGTTTATGTATTTCTGTTTCTTCTTTGAGAGAGGATCCCTGGCAACCAACTCTGGTTAAAGACCTAGAGCTTTCCACTTTAGGCAAACGTTCCAACAATACTGACGGTCTTAAAACTCAGGATACCAGCAACATACAGGAGAGCAGACACTCATTCAGCCTCTCCGTGACAAGGATGTAAAGAATTATGAACAGAATGAGGTTTCCCTAATTTTTCTCTGCTGTGTTGCTACTAGTGCCATTCTGTGTTTGGTGGGACCCTAGGTGCTCAAAGCATGGTAGTTTGGTCCTTGCTTATGCCCTGTGAGAAAAAAAAAAATGCTCAGGCTTGGCTCGATGGTCTGAGTTTCTGGGATGCAACATCACTACTCACTTCTTGACTCTTAAAACATCGGAGATGGTGGCGCCTGGGTGGCTCAGTTGGTTAAGCAACTGCCTTTGGCTCAGGTCATGATCCCGGAGACTTGGGATCGAGCCCCACATTGGGTGCCCTGTTCGGGAAGCCTGCTTCTCCCTCTCTCACTCCCCCTGCTTGTGTTCCCTCTCTGGCTGTGTTTCTCTCTGTCAAATAAATAAAATCTTAAAAAAAAAAAGAAAAAACATCGGAGATGATTTCGAAGATGTTAAGATGAATTTCAAAATGTGGTTTTCCTGGGCAATTATTCTTTTGAGAGTTAAGCATTTACTCAGCTCACGTATAGAAGAAAAAAGGCTCGTACCTCCATCTTCTGAAGACAGTACACATATCTCTCACACACACAAAGAATCGCACACACACACACACAAAGAACACACAAATGCACAACCATGGATCTAGAGTAGATATCCTGTCTTAAATTTTAGCTGTGACCTAGAAGCTAAAGCCATGATGGGTACACTAAATTCATATATTTATAATCCCTTAAAATAAAGAAAAGAAAAATTAATCAATGCACATTGAAAACAATTCCAGTGCTTAAAGTAGGCTTAGAACTTTTACAGCTACTTTCCAGAGCTCCGTTTTAGTTGCCACGCCTTCTGTATGCTTCTTTGGATCTTTCCCAGAAGTACAAATTAATTCAAGTTCAGAAGACAAAGAAATCTCTCTGGGGGTACAACCCATCATCCATTTGGAGAATATGCTGATCTACTGGAGATAAGGATTGCCCTAGAAAAGGTCAGGGAAGGAGGGGGGGGGGGCTGGGGGGAAGAGCGGGAGGTGATGGAGGCCAAGGGAGAAGAAAAGAGGAAGATGAAATAAGTCTCAAGTTGTCTGCGGGTGAAGAAGCACTACACAGACCAGATGCCCAGCGGTGAGGACACAACCGCAGCGGCCCCACGGTCTAAATCTCACGTCACGGTGTCGTCACAGCAACTCAGCTCTGCCGTGTTCTGTCCTGCCCTCAGCTCTCCGTGCCCTTTACGTCTAAGGAATACCCATGCTCCTGGGGAGTTAGAGTCCACTTATAGGAAGAAAAAGAAGGAAAGGTACATGAGAGGGAAAGCTCGTGCAGGGAGCTGCGCAAAATGATTTGCACTTGCATTCATTCTTGTGTAGACCCCTTTTGACCGAAATATATTATCAGTTTATTTATTCATTAATTTTTAAAAAATCTTTTATTTATTTGACAGAGAGAGAGATCACAAGCAGGCAGAGAGGCAGGCAGAGAGAGAGGGAAGCAGGCTCCCTGCAGAGCAGAGAGCCCGACGCGGGCCTCGATCCCAGGACCCTGGGATCATGACCTGAGCCGAAGGCAGAGGCTTAACCCACTGAGCCACCCAGGTGCCCTATTCATTAATTTTTAGAACAAATATTTATTTATTTGAGAGAGAGAAGGAGTGCATGAGAGCATGGTGGTGGGGGCCAGAGGGAGAAAGAGGGAGAGAGAGAGAGTCCTAAGTGGATCTTACTCTGAGCATGGAGCCCCAGGCAGGGCTCGATCCCAAAACCCTGAGATGAGGAACTGAGCCGAAACCAAGAGTCAGACATTCAACCGACTGGGACACCCAGACGTCCCTTCTTCACAAAGTCAGAAACATCATTCCTTGAGCACCTACCACATGCCAGGCCGTACAGATGTGCCGGGAACACAGAAAGAAAAGATAAAAGGCCTGCCTTGGAGGGTCGGATGGCTCCGTGAAGAAAGGCAGACAGGCAGATGGTTCACACGGAGTGGAGTGGAGGAAGCTCACTCACCAGAGCGCCTCTGCGGGGGATCTCGTCACAATGAAGCGTGCCCGTGTCCATCCTTACTTCCTCCCCCCAGCGGAGGCCACTGCGTATTCAAGTAATCCACAAGCAGGTGCCCACATCGCCAGCGCGGAGGTCAACGAGGCCAAGAGCCAGGTGCGCGCGTCTACCTGCGACCGTGACAGTCCTCCCTCCATCCTCGCACCATTCAATCAGTGACACTGGTAGAACGTAAACCCCGAAGAGCCATTATGAAGCACAAGCCCAGCTCTGCATCTGGGGACAGGACGGACCCCTGCCCTTTCCCTGGAGAGCTGCTTCGGGGGGCGGGGACGAGGGCAGGCAGCATCAGTCACGCCTAGCTCGCTGGGCAGATAGTTGCACACACACGCTTCCTCCTCCACGAAGAGCCGGGGCTCTGCAGGCTACACCCAAGCCACAAGCAGCATGGCAGACCCACGATGGGCTGGGAGGGAGAGACGAAGGTGGTTTCAAGGCTTTTGTGGCTTTGAAGAAAACATCTCTGGAGGCGAGAAAGCGTTCAAATGGTCTCTGCAGGCCTCCTGCCTTGTGGTCGGGCACTCGCGGGTCTGTGGCTGTTGACTTCACCACACACTCACTGGGCCCCGCCGCCACCTCCTTCCCCGCCTCGCCCCTACAGACAACACACCACCAAGATGGTCCTTCCAGAGCGGCAGGGAACGGGCAGAGTCTGGGGCAGTGACCTCTCACTCTGTGATCCGTGACCGAGGGGCCTGGGGGCAAATGTGTCCAGACTCCAGACTCTTAAAATCTTATCTGGTTCCTTCCGTTCACAGGGCAGAAAAGTAAATACTCCGCCAGGGGCACAGAGGTTGGGAGCAGAGCAGCTGTAATCAAGACTCCATTTCTCACCCCTCCCAGATCGGAGGGGAAGCCTGATACCCCTGACCCCGAAGCCGGCTCACTCAGTGCAGGAAAGCACAGACTGCAACCAGCAATAATTCCACATATAAACAACTCTTGCTAGGCATGAAGCACACACCAGACAGTAATCAGCTTATCTAATAGAGCAGGCCTCTTCTCCTAACGCAGAGGAGGATTAGCAGGCTTGAATTACAGCCGTGAAGTGTAATCAAGCCCTGATCGACACTGGCAAAGGATACCGTATAGCCCTGCTGGGCCACGGGTTATTGGCGCGATGTAGTGTACCTACAGGGGACACACAGGAAATGCTTGCGATGGTAATTACACTGGGAGACAGCAATCGAGCAATGGGGAAAAGGCAGTCTTATGGCAGAAACACGAGATCCTAACGGATGTCCATGTTTCCCTTCCACTGCATCCAGCCTTTGGAAAGTCTCCAGGTGGTGGCCTTTGAGCAAATTTTTCAGGTCTGTTAAAAATGCAACATCCCCTAAATCCTAACAACCCAGGGTAAAGTCCTCCCTCGGCTGGCCCCGGAAGCAACTTGAGCAAAGTCTATGGCACGGAGCCCATGGCCTCTTCCCGCAGTGACCGCTTGGAAATCAAGCAAATAAATGTAAGAATTCCCTCCTCACCTTGAGGATGCCAAACCACCCCACACCAGATAGGAGTTGCCTTCCCCGTCTCCCCAACAGAGATGTCTCATCGCACTGGAGAGTCAGCATCTGATGACATGAAAAGGTCTTCACTGAATCAATTCTGGGAGAGGAAGTATCATGCCTTCTGAAATTTTGGAAGTTTCCCAAAGGACCCTGCTTGAAAAGGAAGGCATGTGAGGTTTATTTTCTCTTGGTCTGCCATTTCTTCAAGACAGACTTTCCCGAACATCCTCTGGGCAGGAGCGCTGTATGTGGGGCAGGTCAACAGCCCACTCCTGTTCTAAAGAATGATCACAGGGTCTTTGAAACGGAATTCCTCATCGTTTGCCACCTATCTGCCTCTGCTAGTCACAGTTCTTAAAGATCAAAGAACCCAAAATGGACACAGCTCTTGAGGGGACCGCATGCCCTGACACGGGGACCACAGGGAAACAGGCCTTGCTGACTTCCCAGAGTCCTGGACGTGTTTCCTGAGGCGGACCCCCCGCGCTGACTGCGGATTTGCTGCTCAGCGGCCCGTGCCCCCCACCTGCCACACGTGCTTCTCTTCAGCTGAATCTCACCTCAGCTAATTCTTTCCCAGACCAGCTTTTCAATGCCTTTCTAACACCTGATTCTTTCCCGAGCCCTCAGCAGGTGTTTCAGGGTGACTCTATGGATCCCCTCTAGAGAAAAGCCATGGGTTCGGAAACCATGTGCCTGGACCGCCCGCCCTACCAGCCCCATCCTATCCCTTAAGCCATATGACCCTCAAAAGCGCTCTCCACACTTGATCCCCGAGTTGACCCACCCCTACAACAGATACCTTTATCTCCATGGTCCCTAATAGGACAGGATGACCCCAGAACTGTCAGACTCTTCAACAATCCAAGCTCATAAAATTCATCTTTCATAACAAATGAACAGACCACAGTAGAGCTGCGATATGGACAAGATACAGTGTGTTAGCAGGGTCTGTCCGCGGAGTGTGGAGCTGAGAGGCTCACCCCGATCTGTCTGGGTGCCAACTGCCCAGAGCAGAGGGTAAGAGATGGGGTAGTCCCCAGGAGAACGGTGCGGTGACTGTAGCTGAGAGCAGGGTCGGGGAAGAAGAGTTCCAGTTGAGGAATGACGTGGGGCTGAAGATCCTTGCGCAGAGCGAGCTTAGAACTCACGCTACGGGACGGCCAGCATGACCGAGTATTCAGAACCGTGCATCAACACAGAGGCGGGGCACCCCACTCGTAACGGAACAAAGCGACGAAGTGTCAGAAGGAGCTGAGCTCTATGAAGAATTCTCTCGGTGACGAGTTAAGCTGATCTGACCTGACACTGGTTTTGATGGCCAAGGAGCAGGTTTAGGGTTGGAACCCAGCATGGGGCGTGGTCACATGTGGAAAATCAAACATCCAGGAAAAGCACCTCTCCTGGTCTGACTCAGTGGGAACCTCGCCCTCAGACAGGCCCGACCACTGACCCGAGCCAGGGATGCCCTCAGGGCTTGCCTAAATGCTAAGTCCCACCAGCTCTGCTCAGACTTCCAGCTCAGGTCATCGCTGGGGCCATCCAACTCACTTTTCAAACCTCACTCTAGTATTTCTGCTCCACCCCTACCCCTCAAAGCACACAGGGCTGTGATCCTGCCCTCCTGAGGTGCAGGGAGCGCAGGGGGAGGGGAGAGGGGTCACACTCCAAGCCACACAAATCCAGTTTCTGTTACGGTTCTCCAAATTGGTGTATGATCCTGAGACCAAGGGTCACTCTGCACCCCAGGGAGTTAAGCACTAGCTGCAAAATGAGCCTATGCTCTTCCCTTTCAGAAGGTCTTTTTGTGTATGTGTGCGGGTGGTAGAGATTTATCTATTTGAAAGAGAGAGAGAGAGAGAGAGGGAGAGAGGGAGAGGGCATCCCAAGCCGACTCCATGCTGAGTGTGGAGCCCGAGGTGGGGAGCCAGACGTCACGACCTGAACGGAAACCAAGAGTCGGATGCTCTACTGACCACGCCATCCCAGGGCCCGTTGTTGGTTTTACAAACGCACTCCGCAAAGCCTCTCCAATTCATTTTCCTAGCTGACACCTTACACGGCCCCATCGAACACGCACACTTGTGGAAGGACTTGTCAGAGCTGGGTAAACACGGCTGGGTCCTTGGCTAGGATTTAACATGTCTGAAAGGATTTCAAACCATATGCTCTTTTCGATATAGACTTTTTAAAATAATTCTAAAAAATGGCGTCACGGAACCCCAAGACCTAATGGCAACGATTTTTGGTGCAGTAAATCTGTTCTAAATTAAATCTTGTGGTGGAAGCACCGCCCTGGAAGGCCTTGCTGCCCAGTCTCCAATCCCGAGCTGAACCGGATCCTACAGATGCTTGGGGAAGAGCTGTCCTATCCCGGGTGCTCACGAGAACAGAGGAGGGGGGCTGCCTGCCTGCTGGCCTCAGTGGGCCTTCTGTGCATGGGGGGTAGGGCCCAAGGTTGCATTCCGCTCTACCTTCCCCTCCACCCGTCTCGATCTCGGGTTTCTGCATTCCATTCTCCTTCCCTCATGTTCACCCAGCCCCCCTTCCAGCCAGGAGGCCCGGGCTCATCCCAGGCAGACAGGTCTGCTGAGGGCAGATGGGTAATTTTTCCTTTGAGCTGTAATGGCCGCTATTAACGATAAGTCGCCCTGCCCTCCTGATGGCTCAACTTGCAGCTTTTTCTCTGATTGCTTGTGAGTAACACTGTGTCACATGAGCTGTGTTTAACAGAGGTGTAATAAATGCCAAAGAAGAAATATTACCCAAAATAAAAACTACTTTGTCCCCGTGTGGCCAGGACCCCATGACTCACTACAAAGTTCATTTTTGCTTCCAGCGCAATTTCCATTTGCATTCTCTCTCTTGCTCTCTCTCTCTCTCTCTTTTTAAAGGGTCTCTGGGGGCTTTAAAAAAGCTGTTTAAGAGAAAAGACAGAAAGACTGTAGTGATCATCGAGTGAGGGGACTCCTGCGTCCCAAACAAATGCTGCATGCAGACTACAGACAGACTGACCAACAAGGGAACTGTTGTTTCCAGAAATAAGAGACAAGAAAGCTAATTACTGACCGTCCGCCTTTGGTGAAAGGCGCTCTGCCCTCCTTGGTGTTATTCAGAACACCAACTTTGGCTACAAGAGACAGAAATGGGGGTGCGAAGGGAAGGCTGGATACCTCTTCCCCCTGAACACACACACCCCTGGAGCAAGAAAGATATTGAGTTCTCTTAGCTGCAAGAAAACTCTATTCTCCTTTTCATAATAAGCAAAAAAAAGAAAAAAATACTATGTTTTTCAAATAGTTGCTGGTCGGAGCTGTTCCAATCCCGCAGAAAAAAAAGCAATAAACACTTAAATCCCCCGGCGGTCCCTTGGTTGAAGACGTTGGACAGGGAGCATTGCAAACCCTTAAGGTTTTCAGGGAAGAGGAAGGGAGAGGGGCAGGGAGGGTGGAGAGAAGGGCCCGCAGGAATACTGGGGGAAAAGAGTGCCCCTTTTGTGAAAGCTGCCTTCTTAAGGCAACAGGATCGAGAGGGACCTACGTTGCAATTCCCTTTGCTGAAAGGTCTTTGGAATAAACAAGTGCACAAATGCTGCTTGTCCTGGTCTGTGTCCCTCTTGCAGAGGTCAGAGACCTCCTTCCTCGCCTCCTTCTCTGCACACCTCTCATGCCTGTGCCACAAATGCCAGAACCTTCATTGCACATCGGAGTAAAAGAGTCAGAGGCTTCAAGAGACACCATGATACTAGGGCTTGGCTTCAGAAAGGCACTTTGCTTGAGGAGATGCTCTGAGCTGTCAGCATCAACCGGCAGAGCTGGTGACGGGCTTCGAAGGTTACAGCAGTAAGAAGGGACAGGCAAGCAAACGGGATAATTGCCTGAGCACACCGTCCAAGGAGAAGACTCTGGGAAACAGTGGAGCCACATAGATGCAGAATGCCCGGAGGCTTCGTCTGCAGGGCATGTGGGCCACGAAGCACAGCAGGAGGAGGGAAGAGAAGGGCTCTCACCTGCCTTGGTCGTGAAGGAGGGCAAATGTCCACGAGACTGCGAGGCGGACGCAGCCGGAACACGGGAGGCGACCCAGAGCGGTCGTGGGGATTTCCCCATCAGGAGGTGGCTCCAAGGGGAAAACACTGGTTTTCTGCTGAAGGTGATGGATTTGGTCTGCCGCCCTTCACCTTGGGGACCTGGGCAAGTCACTCTCCTTTCTTTGTAGAGATGGCACTCAGAGGGTTCATCAGGTCATTTTTTAAAGATCTTGTTGATTAAGACATGTTTCTGGAAAACCACCCATTTTCTAAAATGATAGAGCCAGTGAGACAGATGTGGACTCCCGCTATAGCACTTGAAGCTACGAAGAACGTTCAGGTTACCCTCTCCCCTTTATCGCACCTGCTCCCCACGACAAGCCTCAGAAGCAGATCACAGACGCCCATCTTTTAGGAAATTGGCTCAGAGAGGTTCAACTCAGACCAGGGTTACACAGATCACCCAAGTCCAGCTTTTCAAAGCCCACGCCCTCAGCACAGGCCTGGGCTTCTCTCCTGGGGCTCAGAGAAGCAAGAGCGGGCTGAGTATGGGCAGGGGGATGTGCATACTGTTCTCGAACCCGTCACCTTACTGTGAGCTGCCGTGAAAAGGCAGGGGTGCAAGCAGGGGCAGGGAAGCAGAGTGTGGAGATGCGCATGGGGGCTGACTCTTAACACAGACTGAAGGAGGTGGGACATCATGGCGACAACAGGACCCTTCTTCCTTTCAGTAATAGAGCACCCCTTCCTCTGCCGGACAGTTATTCATAAACGTAAGAGTAAAAATTGGCTTCAGGTCCACATTTGGCACATGCGCCCTAGACTGCCCCAGCTTCCTGGTTATGATGATGTAATCTTTTTTTTTTTTTTTTGCATAGCACACACAGTATACCTCATCTGATCCATACAAACAGCCTTGTAGAGGACCAGCTCTGCTAATAAATGACACTGTGAGACTCCATTAGATGAGGGACAGAGAAGAGACTATGACCCATGCCTTCTGCACTTTATCTGGGGGTCTTCTGAGCCCGATGCCCTTGTTTCATACTTTCCCTCCTATAGAACATGAGTCAGACGGAGCCGCTTCTGATGTCAAAGGAATGTGTCTTCTTCCCAGCTCTGCAGGGGCCAGGAAATGACAGGAACCAAGGGCACAGAACCATGATTTGGGGCCAGAGTCTCAATCAACCTCTGTGCGATTCTTCTTGATCCCCTCAAAACCTTGAGCCAGCAAATTCAATTTATTTGTGAGGAAATCGAACCACACGTGCAGGTGGAAGCCATGGCTCTGAAGTTTAAATCAATCTGAATAAGCTTCACAATAAAAGCATCTTTATCTCACACAAACAGGCAAGCATTCAGGGTTTGGGGGTACTGAGGCAGAGCAGAGTGGGGCAAGGAGAATGGAAAGCAAGTGAAGTTTCTTTTGTGGGGGAGCTGATAGGCTTTTCTCAATTGTTCTTACTGGTGGGAACCAGTCTACTGGACACCACGCAGTTTTACACAGTAGAAAGGAGATGTGAGCTAGAAATCCGAATCACATTTCAGAAATACTTCAGGGAGCAAAGGCAAAGTCATAAAGCAGTACTCCACCTCCACAGGGACTCAGAAAATATAACCTTCCTGACGGCACAGCTCCTGTAAGGTTGAGAGTCTGGAGGACTTCGCAGCCTCTGTTCCTCTCTATGTCTCTGGCTTCCCATGCTGGAATCGAAATGGAAGGGTGATCTGGTGTGTGTTGGGGAGGAAGGGAGGAACATGAGCTTTGGACTTAGAAGTCAAGTCCCGTTTGCACCCCTCACTGGCAGGAAGGCCGTGGGTGACATCTTGGAGCTTGTGTTTTCAACTGTAAAATAAAGTTGGCAGTACTTTCCATGTGAGGCTTTGGGGCCCCTAGAATGTGGCTGGTGTGAGATAAATGTTAAGAGTTTTTTTTATGTCCCTTTGATAGTAGGATTCAAAAACGGACAAAATTTTGGCTTAGCCTCCCCCAGAATGAGAAAACTTGTCTTTGTTAAGTGGGCACATCTACTAATGTAAAACAACAACAACAACAACAACAAACTCCAAACATATGGAAAAACCAAAACCAAAACCAAAACCACCCCCCCCCCTTCAGAAGATGCAGAGTTACACCTCATTCTGGTTCAACATGAGTCCTTCATTCGAAATCTTGTTCTATTTAAGTACCCTGTGGTTTTAGCTGCAGTTTCATGTTTTGTTTAATTGTCCAGAGTAGCAGATGTGATTTCTGTGTAAGTTTCTATCCCATCTGTTTTTGTGCCAGAAATACACGTGGAAGGTGCTGGGACTTCTTCATAACTATGGGCCTTATCTCCACTTATAATAACAAACTTATGAACTTGAAACTGAATCAAATCGGGGCTGGCAGCAAGCAGAGAAGCCCTGATGTGTGCTCCCTGTCACTTAGCCATTCTCTCCTTTGCTCCAAATCAGAATTCTTCAGGAATGACTAATGAAGAGCTCTCTTTCCTCCTGCAATGGAGAGTTAACACGTTCCTGGTACACCTAGCCAGAAAGGCGCAAGAAACCACCTCCATCCTGCATCCCAAATCCCGACCCCCTCCAGCCCCCGTGTGTGCACGAACCTCCTCCCCACTCCCTGTTTAGGGAGGCCCTGATAAGCTTCTTGGGCAGAAGGTATTCCTTTATATCTGAGGCCAAACTTCCAACAGGGCTGGCCTCGTGGATGAGAGGCCCGCTCAGGAGGACCCTGCATTTGCTTCAATGTGCTGAGGTTGGCATTTTGAAATTCTTCTTTTTTTTTTTTTTTGAGATTTTATTTGTTTATTTGACAAAGAGAGAGAGCACAAGCAGGAGGTAGTGACAGGCAGAGGCTGAGGGAGAGGGAGAAGCAGACTACCCACCTACCCACCGAGCAGGGACCCAACGAAGGGCTTGATCCTGGGACCCCAAGATCATGACCTGAGCCAAAGGCAGATGCTTCATCAACTGAGCCCCCCAGGGGCCCCACCATCTTGAAATTCTTAATAATTTTTGAACGTGGGGGATCACATTTGTGTTTTGCACTTGGCCCCAATAAATGATATAGTAGGTCCTACCTCGGAATGTATTTTCTTACTCAAAACAATTCTGTAAATGGTGACCTGATGCTACCAAGACAAGACTATCATACACAAGGCACACTTGATCTGACAGCAGGTGCCTGTGTCTGGGCCTGGGAATCAGCTCTATCATGCCTGCAGAAAAGGAGAGAGCCACTGTCAGGAGATCAGCATTAGAAGATACTGCAAAAGAAAAAAGTGGGAAGTTGGCAGGGTGAGGGGAGGGGGTAGAAGAAAAAGCCAGGAATACAACCCATTGAGAAACCGGAACCCACGGAAGAGGTACAGACCCTAGAAGAGCCCTTACTTTTTAGATCCAAACTGGAATCAGAAGACTTGGGATGATGTCAAGTCTCTGTGCCCACCAGCTGGGGGTCTGTGAGCAAGTGGGGTGCTGCCTCCGCCCACCCCACATCCCTCACCCATTTCCCCTGGAGCCCTTCACAGAGCACAGTGGGAGTTGGAGCAGGGCTTGGCTGGTGCTCCTCATCTGTCAAATGCGGGTGACAATGATGACAACAGTGAGGATAATAAGCGTCCCTCAGTAAGAGAGGCAGTGAGGATAAACTAGAGAAGGAAATGCTTGGAAAACCCTGCAGGTGCCAGGCCAGGCTGAGGCTCCTCCTATCCCACCTGCGGGACAAGGATACTGCTTCTAGGGTCCGGGCTCAGTCCCGCCAGTCCTCCAAGGTCTTCCCTCCTTCCTCCATCCAGCCACAGAGAGTGTCCTTGCAGGACTCTGCAATGGGGTTTGGGCTCTTCGGCCCCCCCACTGCTTCCCCAGGTCTTTGCAGCAGTAAAGAGCCCCGGCGTTCCTGCTGATGCCCCACAAGTCACGGATGTATTAGAAATCACTGAGATGCCACCTTAGGCCAGTTAGAATGGCAGACATTAACAAGTCAGGAGACAACAAGTGTTGGCGAGGCTGCAGAGAAAGGGGAACCCTCTTACACTGTTGGTGGGAATGCAAGCTGGCACAGCCACTCTGGAAAACAGTGTGGAGGTTCCCCAAAAAGTTAAAAATAGAGCTGTAGTATTACCCTGCAATTACAGTGCTGGGTATTTACCCCAAAGATACAGATGTAGTGAAAACAAGGGCCACATGCACCCCAGTGTTCATAGCAGCAATGGCCACAATCGCCAAACTGTGGGAAGAGCTGAGATGCCAGTTCAACAGATGAATAGGTAAGAGGATGTGGTCCATACATACAATGAAGTATTACTCAGCCATTAGAAAGGATAAATGCCCACCATTTGCATCGACATGGATGGGACTGGAGGGGATTGTGCAAAACGAAGTAAGTCAAGCAGAGAAAGTC
>PITA01026701.1:0-22196 GCA_004023965.1 Spilogale gracilis
TGACTGTTTCCTTTGCTGTACAGAAGCTTTTTATTTTGATGAAGTCCCAGAAGTTCATTTTCGCTTTTGTCTCCTTTGCCTTTGGAGACGTGTCTTGAAAGAAGTTGCTGTGGCCGATGTCAAAGAGGTTACTGCCTATGTTCTCTTCCAGGATTTTGATGGATTTCTGCCTCACGTTGAGGTCTTTCATCCATTTCGAATTTGCCTTTGTGTGTGGTGTAAGAGAATGGTCTAGTTTCATTCTTCTATATGTAGCTGTCCAATTTTCCCAGCACCATTTATTGAAGAGATTGTCTTTTTTTCCACTGGATATTGTTTCCTGCTTTGTCGAAGATGATTTGACCATAGATTTGTGGGTCCATATCTGGACGGTCTACTCCGTTCCATTGGTCTATTTCTCTGTTTTTGTGCCAGTACCATGCTGTATTGGTGACCACAGCTTTGTAATAAAGTCTGAAGTCAGGTATTGTGATGCCCCTAGCTTTGTTTTTCTTCTTCAACAATTCCTTAGCGATTTGGGGTCTTTTTTGGTTCCATATACATTTTAGGATTGTTTTTTCCAACGCTTTGAAAAATGTTGGTGGAATTTTGATTGGAATGGCATTGAAAGTATAGACTGCTTTGGGCAGTATTGACATTTTAACAGTGTTTATTCTTCCGATCCATGTGCATAAGGGAAACATAACTGAGGTCAGACAGGAGACTAAATCAATAATAATAATAAAAAAGGGCTGTGGCTTTTTTAGGAAACACTCCCAGTTCCCCAAAAAGAGAACTTTAAATTTTAGGTAACCAGCAAATGCCAGGTATAGAAACCATAGTGCTACTCTTACATTACTTACTGATTTTAAAAGCAAGAAATCCCTAGATGCAGGGGGAGAAAATAAAAGATAGCTAAAAAAACCACATATACATAATATTTTCATATAGAATTGAAATAAATTATATAATGATTAAAGATACATGATTAGATCTAATTAGAATCCCAAAATTTACGTGTTAAAGTTTCATATCTTAAAAACCTATGTAACTAGTTAAACATGTAATAATCATATGTGTAACAACTATGTGATGACATTTATATACTCAAGAAAGTTTTGGAAGAAAAAGATAAAAGGGACATTGATTGGATTTTGAGCCTCTTCAACTTCTACATTAACATTTGCTAAAATGCACTAATTGAAAAAGATTCATAGACTTAATACTCTGTCTCAAATATAATCATACCTGGGGATCAGGCCATATTTAAACATGATATCCACTCTAATATTTAAAAAGTAATTAAAAATAGGGATGCCTGGGTGTATCAGTTGATTTGAGCATATGACACTTGATCTTAGGGTTGTGAGTTCAAGCCCTGCATCGGTGGCCCAGCACGGAGCCTACTTAAAAAAAAAAGTAATTAAAAATAAAATAGAGGTAAATATGTTTGCCTTACTTTAACTGTAGCATTACCTAAATTTCCAAAAGTCCTGGGGTGCCCGGGTAGCTCAGTCACTTAAACATCCGCCTTCAACTCAGATCATGATCCCAGGGTCCTGGAATTGAGCCCTGCTTTGGGTTCCCTGCTTAGTGGGGAACCTGCTCTCCCTCTCCCTCTGCGGCTCTCCCTGCTCTCTCTCTCTCTTGCACACTGTGCTAAATAAAATATTTAATAAATTTAATAGGTTTCCCATAGTCCTAGTACCTATTGCCCTAAAATATATCAACTTGGGTATATCTATGACAACAACAAACAATAAATTTAAATGAAGGTAAGTTGTTGGCACTTACAAATTTTCTTGATAAAATAGGACCCTATGAATCCCTTGTTAAAATAATCAATATGGCCCAATGTAATTTAAAACAAGGTCACCAAGGATTAAAACTTATTATTAAAACCCCATTGCTGAAGAGGTGATCATCTCCATTGCTTCAAAGTTAAATAACCCAGTTTTGACTTCTTTTGAGAGAGAGAGCCTGTGTGTGCTTCTGAGGGGACATGGGAGAGGGAGAAAGAATCTTAAGCAGACTCTACATCCAGCAGGAGCAGATGTGGGGCTCAATCTCATGACCCCAAGATCATGATCTGAGCCAAAATCAAGAATCGGATGCCTAACCAAAGAGCCACCCAGGTGCCCTCAATTTTGCCTTTTCTTAAGGCTGAAAATAAGTACATAAATAGGTAGGTAAATCCATCCATCCATCAGTCTATCCCTTGGCTACTTGGGGAACCCCTTGGGATGAACTAAGTAAACAGCAGTGGAGGTTCATGGACTAAATGAACTGCATTGCTAACCATCCTATGTGTTGGATTACAGTTGGAATGTTGCTGCTTTCCATCTCTTCAACAGAATGTTGCTAATAAAAATAGGACCCCAGGAAACATTACACTTCGCCAAATTTCAGGGAGGCAGTCATTTTGGCTCTGGATGCCTGACCAGTGAATGCCCCCATCTTCATGTTTATTATGAACTGTTGGGCCATCACCTAAAAATTATCCCCTTCAGGGTCAACAACTCTGGGAACCTCTTGCCTCACAGACACCCAAATTTCATATCTCTGATATATATTCTGAGGCCACAATACACAGTCTTGTCAGGACACCCCTTATTCCCTTTGAAGCTATTGACGTTACTAATAGTAATCAAGGCACACATTTCATTTCTCAAAATATATACTTCTGTGCTCTTGGAAAAGGCATTCATTAAAACTTTTATGTACCTGATGGATCCCAGATAGCCAGTTTAATTGGGAGATGCAATCATATGGTCCTTGCATTGTGCAGTTCCTATTTTTCTTCTTATACTCAGTAAGCTGTGGGAGATCCATTTATATTTTTGTATCAGGTTTTTAAAATTTTTGGTTCTCCAGAAATACTTGGTTTACTTTTGATTAGACATTTGCTGAATCTAAATCATTTTTAGAACTGCAGTATTTTTTGTATTGGACTTTCCAATCTAAGACCAAGGTGCTTCTCTCTGTTTAAGTTTTCTTCAAAGAGGTTCAATATTTTACAATTTTCTTCCCACAAAAGCTCTGAAAGATACTAGATTCATTCTTAAGTGCTTAAAGCCTTCTTATGATAATTTTATTACACATCTGTCTCATACATTTTAATTTAAATTGACTGACTGTCAGTTTAAAATGCAGGTGGTCTTCATATATCAAAATTTAAAAGCCTTGTTAAATTTTATTTAAAATTCTTATATTTATGTATTGTTTTGGGGTTCCCACATAGGCAATCATATCATTTTAAATAGTGGCAGTTTTATTTTTCTGTTTCAGTCCTTAGAACATTTGAATCTTTTTCTTGCTTTGCTGAATAAATAAAATCTCCAGTAAAGTAATGACTAGCATTTGTAAAATAAACAAACCTCTTGTTAATACCAATGGGCTACACATTCCATCTTTCCATTTGCTTTACTGGTGTTGTAAATTTGATAAGGCTAAGGTTTTTCCCTACCTTTCATAGTTTTGGGAGGCTTTCTCATGAATGACCAATGAGTTTATTTATTGCTCTGAAATGGTGAATTTATTCCATGATCTCATTCAAGTCCTTAGAACTGAATATTTGAATGACTAAATGAACAAAAGGACTCCTTTAAAAAATAAATGTGGGGAATTCATTTAATTTCCAATGTTATAACAACTTTGTTATTCTAGGATACATAACTTGGACATAAAGAATTACCTTTTTAAATTTTCTGTTTTCTATATACTGATACTTTAAATATTTTATTTACTTGACAAAGATATCAAGAGAGGGAACACAAGCATGGGGAGGGACAGAGGGAGAGGGAGAATTAGGCTTCTCACTGAGCAGGGAGCCTGATGTGGGGCTCCATCCAAGGGTCCTGGGGTCATGATCTGAGTGGAAGGCAGACTCTTAACAGACTGAGCCACCCAGGTGCCCTATATACTGGTATTTCATTTATTTTTTATTTTTGTAAAGATTTTATTTATATTTTGATAGAAACACACTGAGAGAGGGAACACAAGCAGGGGGAGTGGGAGAGGGAGAAGGAAGCTCCCTGCTCTGTGATGTGGGGCTCAATCCCAGGACCCTGTGATCATGACCCGAGCTGAAGGCAAATGTGTAATGACTGAGCCACCCAGGCATAACTAAATACAGATATTTTAGATATTTTTACTTTTTTACTTTTTATTTTTTGACTTTAAATTTATTTTATTTTTTTAGTGTTCCAAGATTCATTACCCATGCCGCACACCCAGTGCTCCATGACATACATGCTCTCAGTACTCACCATCAGGCTCTCCCATCCTGCCACCCTCCCTCCAAGTCCCTCAGTTTGTTTCTGTGTCCAAAGTCTCTCATGTTTTGTTTCTCTCCCTGAATTACCCTACTTCGCATTTCCTTTCCTTCTCCTACTGTCCTCTATATTACCCCTTATGTACCACAAGTAAGTGAAACCATATGATACTTGACTTTTTCTACTTGGCTTATATCACTCAGCATAATCTTCTAATTCAGTCCATGTTGCTACAAAAGTTGGATATTCATCCTTTCTGATGGAGGCGTAGTACTCCATTGTATATATATACCACATCTTCTTTATCCATTCATCTGTTGAAGGGCACCTTGGCTCTTTCCACAAATATGTTTGATTAACATTAGCCTGTAATATTCCTTTCTTACTCTATTTTCACCTGTTTTTTCATGTGGATTTTGTAAATACTGCCATCTGTTTCCACATTCTGTCTAGTCTATCCATTAGAGTCCATAGCATCTTAGTCACGATTGATTTATATTTGACCATGCCAACATTCCTGCCATCTCTGTATCTAGTTTTGAGGCTTGTGCCATCTCTTCAAAAATTTTTTCCTTTCTAGTGTGTTTTATATGATTATATTATAATTAACTAGGTAAATAAAACTGCTGTAAATAAGACTTGAGCTATGTGATGTTGGTAAAGTTGATGGAAAGGGAAGCATTATACAGACCTATGAGCAGATCTCATTCTTCTAGCAACCCTTTACCTCTGAATTGTGAATTGCACACATGCTTCTGTTTTTCTCCCTCTTTGGTGGGATAGGATTGCTAGAGTCACCTGAGGTTCCTGCTCCCATGTGGAGGCTATCGGGGGTGGAGTTGTGTATATCCCTTCCTGTAGGGGAGTTAGGCTCCCATAAATCCCCAGCAGGTAAGGCTCTGGTTAAATAGCTTCTCCTGAGGGCAGACCTTGTTAAGAAGGTTAGAATTCTCTGGTATTTTTCAACATGGTTCCTTTTACCTGTACCTTTCCAGAAGTTCAAGGGATTTTTTCTCCAGTTTTTATGGTGGAATCTGTTTTTTCCTACAGGTAAAACCCACAAATGTGTGAGGGCTCTCAGTGACTGGGTCCCCCTGTAATTTTTATGTCAAACTTTATGTCAGGCCCATGCTGGCCTCCATCTATTTGTCAATTGTAATTTGTCTCTTTCTTTTGTTGCCACAGATGTCTGTAGGCACTGGTTTCTATCTAGAGTGTTGTGATTCTCTGTAATTGCTTGTCATTCTCTCCAATTTTGGAGGCACTATTTACCCTGAAATGTCTGTTTCTCTGCTGGGTCAAGAATTGTTGATTTTCTAGGTTGCTTAGCTTTTTGTTCATGTTGGGACATAGTGACCATTCCCAGGTTCTTATAGAACAACCCATTAATTGTCTCATTTATTTTTTTAAAATGAGAACTGAGTGCTAAGTTTTATCAGATGACTTTTTCAGTTTCCCTTGCAATAATTCAGTTTTCTTTCTACTGTACTAATCAATTGTGTTGAGACAATTTCTGAATATAAGCCACTCTTGCAATCCGGGAATAAATCTGGTTATAAAGGATTATTCTTTTGTGTCATAGATAGATTAGTTTTCCTAATATTTTATTTATAAAGTTTGCATACAAATATGTATTCTTTTAAAATATCATTGGCTTTCAGGCGCCTGGGTGGCTCAGTAGGTTAAAGCTCTGCCTTCGGCTCAGGTCATGATCTCAGGGTCCTGGGTCGACCTTCCCCATCGGGCTCTTTGCTCAGCAGGGAGCCTGCTTCCTCCTCTCTCTGCATGCCTCTCTGCCTACTTGTGATCTCTCTCCATTAAATAAATAAATAAAGTCTTTAATAAAAATATAATATCATTGGCTTTCTCTTATTTAATCTTACTAAGTGCCACTCAGTATTCTAGTGCTCTCACTTGAGAGAGTGCATTCTTTTGTGTCAGTCTTAGCCTATTGATAATGATGCTCTCAGCTAGAAATGCTTAGGGATGCTAACCTGGGTCTGTACCATTTGTTGGGAGCCCTGCAACTTTCCCCCAACTGAAGTCAATGTTGTAGGTGCACCAGACCTTGTGGTTCTTACTATGACTGACTGCAAGGTGTACTTCAGCAACAACCATCAGGGAACTTTCATGAGCAAAAAACAAAAAAACAAGGTCCTAGATGGTACAAGGCATGCCCAGGGCCACATACCAAAGTAGGTAGGGGAAGAGGGGGAGGGAAATAATGAGCATGCATGTACCCCTGGGACTCTGTCTTTATTGGAGTCAAGGGTGGGGTGTCTAGGGCTTCATGGATTCACTCCTCCTGCCACACCCATGCATTCACTATTTTATTTTTGTTTTTTATTATTTTTAAAGGTTTTATTTATTTATTTGACAGAGAGAAACACAACTAGAAAGGGAACACAAGCAGGGGCAGTGCAAGAGGGAGAAGCAGGCTTGCAGGGAGCCCAATCCTGGGCTCGATCCCGGGACTCCGGGATCGTGACCTGAGACGAAGGCAGATGCTTAGCGACTGAGCCACCCAGGTGCCCCTGGATTCACTCCTTATGGGTGAATTTAAAACATAACAAGAGAGTCACTGAAGGGGTCAGTTATCTCGATCAGCTAGAGCTTTCTGAAAGGGGAACTTCATGGTGGGATAGCCTGGGTCCTAGTTGTGCAGCTGGCAATATGTTTACTCAAGATGTATGTCTTTGTTTGTTTTGAGAGAAAGCGAGAGAGCATGTGGGTGGAGGGAGGACAGAGGGAAGGGAGAGAGAGAGAATCTTAACCTGGTTCCATGCCCGGTGCAGATCCTCAATTTCACACCCTGAGCATTATGACCTAAGCCAAAATCAAGAGTCAGATGCTTAACCAACTGAGGCATCCCAGTGCCCCAAGATGGATGTCTTTGATTTAGATGCCTCAGCTGTAAGGACCTATTTAGAAGTCCAAGCCACCTTGCTATTTACTCAGAGAAACAGTTCCAGGAGGTATGGGTAAACCGCCCCTGGATCCAAAGGCGAGCCAGGTTGGGGGAGATGCCCAATCAGTTAACTCCCTTAACCTCCTATCCTGGGAGATATGGAGATGAAAACTAAAAATGGGCAGTCAGTTCCTGGTACTTAGGACCAGGTGGGCACACCCAGTCAGTTGATCCCCTTAACCTCCCAGACTCTGACCAATGGAGATCCCCTGGTAAACCACTCTGTGTTTAAATTGTAAAGGGGATCATGAACTTAACAGTTTAAATGTATTCATCATCACCGCAGAGTGAAAGAATTAACTCTAGGCAGCTGCATGATTGCAATCAGCTTGTACCTTGCTCTATAAAAGCTAGCTTCTAAGAATAGGCATGGTTGTTTTCTCTCCTGAGAAGTGACTCTGACTCGGGCCAGTGTAATTCTCTATGCTTGGTGCGAATTAAGCTCTGCTTGACTTTCGCTTTTGTATCAGTCTTGTTCCTTTGAACACAGACCCTATTATCAGCAATCAAAAACTTAATGTTGTTAACCTTAAAAATAGACACTGCCTGTTATTTCACCACCCAAAGATTGGGGATAAAAGAGAACTGCAATCTAGGACAATCAATCTGCAGCAAAACTGTAGGCAAGTCTGGGGAACAAAGGAGAGGCACTGTTTTAAAGGAGAAAATAGTAAAGTGTGGAAGGTTATTATGACCCCCAAATCCCTGTAGTAAACTAGGAATTTGAAGTGTGGTGGCTTTTCATTGGGGGAACTATTTTGGTTGAGGATGAGGAAAGTGTTTCTTCCTCCTGCTGGAGCAACAGAATAGCATCCATGTGCAATAGCATCCTGTTGGGTCTGCCACTGACCATGAGTGGTAGAGTTACTGGACTCAGGTCCTTAGACTCAACAATGGTAGAAACAAGGCTGGGGGTGCCCGGGTGGCTCCGTCGTTAAGTGTCTGCCTTTGGCTGTGTTTCTCTCTGTCAAATAAATAAATAAAATCTTCGAAATTAAAAAAAAAAAACACAAACACGTCTGGACCCAAAGTGTACAAACCGGCATGGCTTTACCGGGGCAATGCCTGGAGCTCAAGTCCTGCCTGGCTGGAGTGTCCAGCTGGCTCTCTGAACAATGGCCAGATAAAGTTTTAAAGGGCCTGAGGTGAGAAGGGAGGGACGTCTAAGCATGTTGAGGTAGGGAAATACAGAGAACTGGATGCACAGGCGCAGCTGACAGAACTTGCTTCCTCATAATGGCATGTTTCTTTTGCATATTAAGTTCTCCATTTATAAGTGAGATTTTGCATTATAACAAGGAAGAAGTCTGTGAAAGGTCAAATTTGGTGGCCATCTTGGACTAGTCAATCTCTCTGGGACGGTGTGTGATCCGCCCCTCCCAAGCCGCCAGAAACTTTGGTGGAGATGCCTGTGAATGTGGATAGAAGCCCCTCCAGGCTTTCCCCGCCAAGTTACGTGCCCCGGAAAGGCACGTAACTTGTGGGCCGGGGCAATTTGTGTCCCTGAGACTTGTGCTTGGACAAGCGCTCATCCAAGGCGCAATGTTCCATTTAATCCTCCTCCTGGTAATCATATCTCTGTATCTATTATCTGTATTCCTTGCTCCCTCTGCCTCAATGGTCTCGGCTTCAGTGGATTTAAGTAATCACTCCGCACCCTAAGGTGATGTGAGTCTATTCATAGGCTTCCCTTTTTTCCTGACCTTCTCTTATACTATGTGTTTATGACACTCTCCTTTATAGCGGAAATCAGTAGTTAATAATTATAACCTGCATAGCTACACTTTGATTGACACTATATCAATACCAATATACTTAATAGTTTAAATGTAATATACTTAATAGTTTAAAGGTAGTTACTTAAAGTTTCCACGACCACCCATTCACCTTCTGCCTGTGTGACCACTCTCTGCCTTGCAGGGCCATAGGAGAAAACATTCCATTGAGATAAGATAGGCAGAACCAACTGTTTTCCTAAAGCTAAATTGATGTGACTTATCATAGACCCTTCCCTTGAGATGATCTGTAACTAAAGAGCTTTAAAGAACCCTGAAGACACAGTTTTCAGGAGATCCCCACACCACTCTTCGAGTCCGGCCTCCTCATATCACCGACTCCTTTACCACCTTCTGGGAACCCTGGCTGTTGCCAGGGCCGGCTCCTGGCATGAATCAATCTAGGCTTGCTTCTTGATCTGCGCTTTGCTCTCCAAGAAAAGGGATAACAGCTGGCAGGAAGTGCCCAGGGTACACAGGGGCCTGTTTTCAAGGTCTCGGTCTCAGTCTCAGTAGGGTGTGAGAACTCTCCCTGCTGAAGCCTCCTGACTCCTTTTCAGTGATATTTCCCATTACTAATTTTCACAATCTCAAGCACTGACATTACAGTTTTAAAAACTTACTGTCATGGGGGCACTGGGGTGGCTCAGTCGGTTAAGCCTCTGACTCTTGATTTAGGTTCAGGTCATGATCTCAGGGTGGTGAGATTGAGCCCCACTCTGGGAAGTGGAGTCTGCTTGGGATTCTCTTTCTCCCTCTGCCCCTTCTTCCCTTGCTCTCTCAAATAATAAGTAAATCTTTAAAACAAAAACAAAACGTCACTGTCATGTGCTTATACCACAGTATTGTCGCACAGCCCCCTGAAGCCATGTTTCTCATGTAATGTTTAGTTTGGGATTATATTCTGGAAATTTTAAATATTATGTTATGACACTCTGGGTCTTTAAATCTGATAGAAAATGCAGGTATTTTTCTTTTACCAGGCAGTTGACCAACTTGGGTTCAGCTCACCATTTTAACTCAGCATTCTATGGGTTGTGGCTTTAACGTGAATTTTCACAATGTGTTCAGTTTTATTTGTGTCTCTACCTAGAAGCCAGTCTACTTAGAGGGTCATCTATTTTATATTCCAGTTCTCAAGGTCTACGATGTATTTCAGTGCTACCACAAGATCTCTGAAAGGCTGCACTATAAATAAATGTGGAAAACAAAAAAACCCTGATTTTTATCTCTCTCACTGAGCACTGAGAGACTGCCTACCTACTGCTTGTGCCAAGACCAAAGGGCATCTTCTGGAATAATCTTGGTTGTTGATGATATCTACTTTGGATTTTCAACTGCATTGAGTCCAGGCCAGGTTATCCCAGAGGAGAATTGCTGGTAAATTTGCTGCCTCTTCCCCTGAGTGGCTTAGTCGTTAACTGTCTTGGGCTCAGATCATGATCCTGAGGTTCTAGAATCAAGCCCTGCATTGGGTTTTCTGCTCATGAGGGAGCCTGCTTATCTCTCTCCCATCTGTTCATGCTCTCTCTCTCAAATAAATATTAAAAAATAAATTTGTTCAAGCAGAGAAAGACAATTATCATATGGTTTCACTCATCTGTGGAACATAAGGAATAGCACAGAGGACCATAGGGAAAGGGTGGGAAAATTGAATGGGAAGAAATCAGAGAGGGAGAGAAACCCACGAGAGACTCTGGACTCCAGAAAACAAACTGTGGGTTACAGAATTGAGGGGTGGGAGTGAGGGGATGGGTTAGGCAGGTGATGGGCCTTAAGGAGGCATGTGTTGTGATGCACACTGGGTGTTATATGCACCTAATGAATTGCAGAACATTACATCAAAAACTAACAATGTACTATATGTTGGCTAATTGAACATAATAATAAAAAAATTTGCTGCCTGTGTGGTGATGCACTGAAATCTGGTCTTTTTCATCAGTCTACCTGTATATATTTATTTTTTGGATTACTCAAAGAGCTGCTTTAGGCACTGTGTCCAAGCATTATACCATCATTCATGGGGCAGAGTAGATAAATTGTGCTTAGTTCATGTTTCCAAAACTGGTACTAATTTTGTCTTGTTTAATTTTTTTCTTACACACAAACCAATATAGTATGCATTCTTTTATGTTTGGTTTCTTTTACAACAACTGTTTGTGAAATTCATCCGTGTTATTGCATGTACTTGTGTAGTAAGCAGAATTTTGAGATGATCCTTATGATACCTATACTCTTGTATGCCTTTATTTAATCTTTAATTGTGTGTGGGTGGGATATACAACTTCCTTCTAATCAAGAGAAAGGCATAAATGAGGAGGTATCACTCTTGTTGCATTAGGTGGCAATATATATAAAGATTTTTGCACACATGAAGTCCATAATCAGTTGCATGTAAGCGAATCAAAAGGGAGTGTATCTTGGAGATGGCCTAACCTAATGAAGTGAGCTCCTTCAAAAAGGATCTAGGGATCAGAGATTCAAAGCCTTTCTCTAACTCTCCCTTCCTCTCTCTAATGCTGGCTTTGATTTAAAAAGCCACCAAGAATTCTATAGCCACAACAAAGTAATTCTGCCAACAATTGAGGGAAACTGAGGCATACTCTTTAACATTTGAGCCTCCAGATAAGGATGCAGCTTGGCCTCCACCCTGGTTTCTGCCTTGTGAAACACCGAACTGAGAGCTGGCTAAGCCATGCCAACATTCTGGCCGACAGATACCATGAAGTAATAAATGAGTACTGTTTTAAGCCACTAGATTTGTGGCACGAATAGAAAGCTGATGCACACATATGAATCATCGCTTTTCTTTGTAGTAGTGTCTTAAGCTCAAGTCTTTAATCCATTTTGAGTTAATCTGTGTGTATGGTATAAGAAAAGGGTCCAGTTTTCCCAGCACCATTTATTAAAGAGACCGTCTTTTCCTCATTGTATGTTATTAACTCTGTTGTCATAAACTGATTTACAAAAAAATTGTGAGTTTATTTCTAGGCTATTTATTAGGTTCCACTGATATGTGTGTTTTTATGCCTATACTGTACCTTTTTAAAAAAAGATCTTATTTATTTATTTGACAGAGAGAGACACAGCAAGAGAGGAAACACAATTAGGGGGAATGGGAGAGAGAGAAGCAGGCTTCCCACCAAACAGGTGCCTGACCCAGCGCTCGATCCCAGGATCCTAGAACCATGATCTGAGCTGAAGGCAGATGCTTAATGACTGAACCACCCAGGTGCCCCTATACCATACTTTTTTGATTATTATAACTTTGTATAACTTTTGTGTAATTTTGATAACACTTTGCAATCAGGTGATACTTCCAGCTTCCAGCCTTGTTCTTCTGCCTCAGGATTGCTTTGGCTATTCTGGGTCTGTTGTGGTTCCATTCAAATCTTAGGAATGTTTATTTTATTTCTGTGAGAAATGCCATTGGAATTTTGATAGGGATTGCATTGACTCTGTAGGTTACTTTGTAACTGTATGTACATTTCACCAATATTAATTTTTCCAATCCATGTGCATAGGATATCTTTCCATTTATTTATATGTTCTTCAGTGTCTTTTATCACTGCCTTACAGTTTTCGGCAAACAGGTCTTTCACATCCTTTGTTAAACTTATTCCTAGGTATTTTATTCTTTTGATGCAATTGTACATGGGACTGTTTTCTTAATTTCTCTCTTTTTTAAGTAAGCTTCATGCGCAGTGTGCAGTCCAATGCAGAGCCCAAAGTCATGACCCTGAGATCTAGACCCGAGTTGAGATCAAGAGTCGGATGCTTAAGAAACTGAGCCACCCAGGTACCCTCTTAATTACTCTAACAGTTCGTTATTAGTGTATAAAAACACAATGGATTTTCGTATATTGATTTATACCCTGCAACTTTACTGAATTCACACATTAATTCTGATAGTTTTCTTCTTTCTTTCTTTCTTTCTTTCTTTCTTTCTTTCTTTCTTCTTTCTTTCTTTCTTTCTTTCTTTCTTTCTTTCTTTCTTTCTTTCGGTAGAGTCTTGAGGGTTTTCTATATATCATACATGTCATCTGCAAATAGTGGCAATTTTACTTCTTCAGTTCCAATTTTGTCTTTTTAAAAAAAGACTTTATTTATTTGAGAGAGAGAGAGAGGGAGAGCACACAAGCAAGGGAAGCTGCAGGCAGAGGGAGAGGGAGAAGCAGGCTCCCTGCTGAGCAAGGACTGTGATGTGGGGCTTGATCCCAGGAACCTGGGATCATAACCTGAGCTGAAGGCAGATGTTTAACTGACTGAGCCACCCGGGTACCAATCCCCAGTTCCAATTTTGATACATTATTTTTTCTTGCTCTGGCTAGGACTTCCAACAGTATGTTGAATAAAAGTGGTGAGAGTGGGCATTGTTCTTTTGTGCCTAATCTTACAGGAAAAGCTTTCAGAGTTTCCCTAGACTATGATGTTAGCTATGGGCTTGTCAGCCTTTACTGTGTTGAGGTACGTCCCTCTGTATCCACTTTGTTGACAGTTATTGTAATGAATCATTGTTGGATTTTTAAATGCTTTGTTTGCATCTATTAAAAATGCTCATATGGGTTTTGGGGTGACTTTTTAAAAAAGTTTTTATTTCTAGCTAGTTAACACACAGCATTATATTAGTTTCAGGTGTACAATATAGTGATTCATATGGTTTTTAGGCTTCATTTTGTTAATGTGGTGTATGACATTGATTTTGTAACATTGAGCCATCCTTGCATCCCCAGAATAAATTCCATTTCATTTTGGTGTATTATCATTTTATTATTTTATTTTATTATTTTATTTATATTTTATTTATGTTATGTTATATTCTATTTTATTGACAGAGAGAAACACAGCTAGAGAGGGAACACAAGCAGGGGGAGTGAGGGGGAGTGAGAGAGGGAGAAGCAGGCTTCCAGCTGAGCGGGGAGCTTGATGCAGGACTCCAGGATCATGACCTAAGCTGAAGGCAGTTGCTTAATGACTGAGCCACCCAGGCACCCCTTATTAATGTATTATTTTAATGTACTGTCAGTTTGCTAATATTTTATTGGGTGTTTTGCATGTATATTCTTCAGGGATATAGGCTTGGAATTTTTTTAAGTTTATTTTTTAGTAATCTCTATATCCAACAAGGGGCCTGAACTCATGACCCAGAGATCAAGAGTTGCATGAGCTTCCAACTGAGCCAGTCAGGTGCCCCTGGAATTTTCCTCTGGTACCCTTGTTTGATGTTGGTACCAAAATAATGTTGGTCTTATGAAATGAGATTAGAAGTGTTCCCTCCTCTTCTATTTTTTGTAGGCTTAAGAATTGGAATTCAGGGGCGCCTGGGTGGCTCAGTTCATTAGGTGACTGTCTTTGGCTCAGATCATGATCCCAGAGTTCTGGAATCAAATCCCGCATTGGGCTCCCTGCTCAGCAGGAAGCCTGCTTCTCCTTCTCCCTCTGCCTTCTGCTCCCCCTGCTTGTGCTTTCTCTCTCTCTGTGAAATAAATAAAATAAAATAAAATAAAAGAATTGGAATTCAGGGGTGCGTGGGTGGCTCAGTCAGTTAAACACTTGCCTTTGGTCTCCCTGCCCATCAGGGAGTCTGCTTCTCCCTCTCTCCCTCAAATAAAATCTTTTAAAAAAGGAATGGAATTCATTTTCCTTTAAATATTTGTTAGTATTCACTGGTGAAGACAGCTGATCCTATATTCTTGTTTGTTGGAGTGTTTTGATTCCTCATTCAATCTCCTTACTCATACTGACCTGTTAAGATTTTTAAATTCTTTATGACCCAGTGTTTATAGTTTCTAGGAATCCAACCATTTTTTCTAGGTTCTCTAATTTGTTAGTATGTAATCGTTTTTAATAATCTCTTAAGATCCTATATGTTTGGGGCACCTGGGTGGCTCAGTTAGCTAAGCCACCAGCTCAGGTCATGATCTCAGGGCCATGGGATCAAGCCCTGTATCAGGATCTGAGCTGAGTGTGCAGCCTGTTTCAGGTTCTTTTTCCCTGTCCCCCTACTCCTCCCCACTCGTGCATGTTTGCTTGCATTGTAGGTCTTCCATTTGTGTTTTCAATTTCTCTGAGCAGTGTCTTATAGCTTTTATCGTAGAGGTCTGTCATTTATTTGTTTACATTTATTCCTAGGTATTTTATTCTTTTTGGTATAATTGAAAATGGGAATGTTTTCTTAATTTCTCTTTCTGCGACTTTGTTATTAGTGTATAGAAATGCAATACATCTCCGTATGTTTTGTATCCTGTTACTTTACTGAATTTATTTATCAGATCTAATAGTTCTTTTGGTGGAGACCTTAGGACTTTGTATATGTAGTATCATATCATCTGCAAATAGTAACAGCTTTACCTCTTACCAATTTGGATGCCTTTTTTTGTTTGTTTTTCTTGTCTAATGCAGCTAGGAATTCCAACACTATTTTGAATAATAGTGGTGAGAGGACATCCTTGTCTTGTTCCTGACTATAGAGGAAAGCTTTCAGTTTTCAGCATCGAAAATGATGTTACCTGTGGGTTTTTCATGTATGGACTTTATTATGTTGAGGTATGTCCCCCCTCCTTTTAAAAAATTCCCTTTATTTATTTGACAGAAAGAGATTGAACAAGCAGGGGGAACAGTAGAGGGAGAGGGAGAAGCAGGGTCCTACTGAGCAGGGAGCCTGATGTGGGGCTCTATCCCAGGATTTTGGGATTATGACCTGAGTCAAAGGCAGACACTTAACAGACTGAGCCAACCAGGCACCCTGAGGCTATGTCCCTTTAAACCCCCCCTTTTTGAGAGCTTTAAAAATTCTTTATTTCAGAGAGGGAGGGTGCGAAGGAATGAGGGAGGTAGGGAGAGAGAAAGAGAGGGAGAGGGGCAGTGAAGGGTAGAGAGAGAACATGAGTAGGGGTAGAGGGAGAGAGAATCTCCACCAGCAGACTTCATGCTGAGCATGGAGCCAATAACGGGCTTGATCTCACAACTCTGAGATCATGACCTGAGCCAAAACCAAGAGTCACATGCTTAACTGACTGTGCCATCCAGGCACCCAATGAGACCATCGTAAATTGATGTTGAGTTTTGTGAAATGCATTTTCTTCATCTACTGAGACAACTATATGGTTCTTTTTAAAGAAAGTGTTTTCATTAATTACAACATGAAATTGACATCATATCCTATTAGAATCAATCTAGAATAAGTAATGCTTTTATAAAATTTATTCTTGAGTCTTGGTGTGAACTTCCTTAGGTTCATCTTAGGGGCTCTCAATGTTTCTCGGACTTGGATGTCTGTTTCCTTCCCCAGGTACGTGAAGTTTTCAGCTACCATTTCTTCGTATAATCTTTCTGGCCCCTTCTTTACTTCTGAGATCCCTATAATATGAATATTATTAACCTTAATAATGATGCCGAGTTCCCTTAACCTATTCTCATTTTTAATGATTTTTAAAACATTTAATGATTTTTCTATTCTAATTTCCATTGCCGTGTCTTTCAGATCATTGATCTGTTCTTCTGCATCCTCTAAGCTGCTGTTGATGCCCTCTAGTGTATTCCATATTTCAATTATTGGATTCTTCAGCTCTAACTGGTGGTCGCTACTGCTCTTCTTCATCTTCCTGTCCTTCTCCCCCTCCCCCTTATTCTTAAAGATTTATATCTGTTGAAGTTCTCACTGAGAACATCCTCTCTTCTCAAGTGAGTATTTTTATGGCCATGACTTTAATAAATTATTTATCAGGCATTTTGCTTATCTCTGTTTCTTTAGCTCTTTTACTGTGATTTTTGTCTTGTTCTTTCATTTGGCACATATTCCACTGTCTCATTTTGTTTCAGTGTTTGCTTCTGTGTATTATGTAGGTAAGCTATATCTCCTGGTCTTGAAAGTAGTGGCCTGGTATAGAAGAAGCCCTATGGTGCCCTGTAGTGCAATTCTCCTTGGTCTTCAGAATCAGGTGCTCCAAGGTGTCCTGTGTGTGGGCTGCTACTCTTGTGGCAGAGACACAACTGGCTTGAGCCCAGCCAGTTTCAATGACGCATTTTGCCTGCTATGGGCACCCTGGGCAGGGTTTGGTCTCTATGCTGTTGAGAAGACTGAAGTTGCCATGAACTTGGTGATGGATCAAGTCAGTAGTCAGACTACATGCCTTTTCTGCCACGGCCTTGGTGCCCCACAGAACAGAGATTGCTCCCCGTGCATCTGAGAGGCTCTCATTAGCAGGCAAGGTGAACCATCAGACTAGATGTCTGTAATTAGCCTTTCTTCCACTGTTGCAGGCTCACCAATGTTGAAGTCTTGTTCTCTGCACAGCCAGCTAGGAGGCTAGGCTGCTGGGCTGTGGGGGTGCTGGTGTGTGAGGTTATCTCCCCCCTTTCCAGTCACTTTGTAATGGCGCTGGTCTCTGCCAGGTCTGCCTGTACAGAGTAGCAGGGAAGGAGTTACTTTGGAGGGATGCCTACTAGGGTGGGTGAGTTGGATGGCGTGGTGAGCAAGGGAACATGGGTGGACAGGGCACACACTGCTAGCAAGGTAGACTGAGAGGACTGGTGCTGGCTCCCACAAGCATCTGGCTACCTAAGTTGAAGGAAGGGGAGAGAAATGGCATCAACCAGCACTTTTATTCTTGGATAAATCTGAAGATTCCTGCCTTCCAGCACACGCTCTAAAATTGGTCAATACATCATCTCCTTCACTTATAACCCAGGCACTTTTCAACCTGCTCCTTCTGTGCAGTTTCTTGGGCAAAGTTACTTAATGTGCTGGCTCTTTAAGGGCAGGAACCTAGTTTCCTATCACTCTCTGGCTCTCTCAGCTTTAAGCCTGCTGATTTCTGAGGTAGGGATTTTTTAAAAAGATTTTATTTTTAAAATAATCTCTATAACCTAAATGGGGCTTGAACTGACAACCCTGAGATCAAGAGTTACATGCTCTACTGATTGAGTCAGCCAGGCTTCCCTAAGCCTGCTGATTTATAAAGCTCCTAAAGTTAAGTTCTGCTAGTTTTCAAAGCCTGATATTATGGGAACCTGTATTCCCAGTGCAGGTTCCCACTGCTGGGCAGTGCCTCATATAGGGACTGGTTTCTCCTCTTCTCTGTGTTTCTGGTGTCCCTCCCATATGTGGTCAGTCCTACCATGGTTTAGTTCTCAACTGTCTCTCTGCCCCTCTTACTATTTTCAATGTGCCCTCCTCTCTATAAAATTCAAATCAAAACCACACTGAGATACCACCTTAGACCAGTTAGAATGGCAAAGATTAACAAGGCAGGAGATAACAAATGTTAGAGAGGATGTGGAGAAAGGGGAACCCTCTTACACTGTTGGTGGGAATGCAAGTTGGTGCAGCTAATTTAGAAAACAGTGTGGAGATTCCTCACAAAATTACAAACAGAGCTGACCTATGGCCCTGTAACTGCACTACTAGGTATTTACCCCAAAGATCAGATGTAGTGAAATAAAGGCCATATGTATCCCAGTGTTCACAGCAGCAATGTCCACAATTGCCCAACTCTGGAAAGAGCCAAGATGCCCTCCAACAGGATAAAGAAGATGTGGTCCGTATATACAATGGAATATTAGTCATCATAAAGGATGAATAACCAACTTTTGCATCAACATGGATGGGCCTGGAGGAGATTATGCTGAATGAAATAAGTCAAGCAGAGAAAGTTAATAATCATATGGTTTCACTTACTTGCGGAACATAAGGAACAACGTGGAGAACATTAGCAGAAAAAGGAGAAGTGAATTGGGGGAAATCAGAAGGGGAGACAAACCATGAGAGACTGTGGACTGCAAGAATCAAACTGAGGGTTTTGGAGGGGGTGTGGTGATGGGTGAGTCTGGTGGTGGGTATTAAGGAAGGCATGGAGCAGTGGGTGTTGTATATAAACGATGAATCCTGGAGTGCTGCATCAAAAACTAATCATGTGGTGGTGGGTACTGAGGACACGTATTGCATGGAGCACTGGGTGTGGGGCATAAACAATGAATCTTGGAACACTAAAAAAAATGAAATAATGTAATAATAATAATGAAATAATAAATAAATATTTTTAAAAACTAATCATGTATTTTATGGTGACTAACACAATAAAAAAATAAATAAAATAAATAAAACTTACGCACCCTAAAAGCAAACAAACAACTTATACGTCATAAGAATCTATTCTGACTCCATGCCCTCATTCTCATCGTTCCTGAAGTCCATTCCCAAAGTGGCAGTTAGTGGATTCCATTTAAGTTGTAAATGGATTCATAATCATTCCCAGGCTTAGGTACTTCTGAAGTGTCTCTGGCCTTAGAATCCTGGCTAGACTGTCTCACTTATTCCCCTGGTCCTGTCCTTGCTCTCCCCTCCATCTCTTACCACTTGCTATCTGTTAACCTTCTGCCAACATTCTTGCCTCAGGTCAAGAAATACACTAATCTTCCAACTAGGCTATATTTTGCTCACGAATTTCCCTTCATTTGACATTTTTCTTTTTTTTTTTTAATTTTTTTTTTTTTTTTTTTTTAAAGATTTAATTTATTTACTTGACAGAGAGAAACGCAGCGAGAAGGGGAACACAAGCAGGGGGAGTGAGAGAGCGAGAAGCAGGCTTCCCGCCGAGCAGGAAGCCTGATGTGGGGCTTGATCCCAGGTCTCCGGGAACATGACCTGAGCTGAAGGCAGTTGCTTAACCAACTGAGCCACCCAGGCGCCCCGACATTTTTCTTATCCACTTAACAAATCCTCAGGACCACTCAAAAACCTGCTTAGGTAAAGCCCACTCATGCTTCCCATCACAATGTGTATATCACTTCCTCCCAATTGGTAGTACCACCTCATATTAAGCCATTCTTATGTTCCTGTCACAAATGTGCCAGTATTCATCTGAAATCTGTATTCTCAGGTAGACTGTCAGCCCCATGGTGGCAATACTATGTCTTTTTTTAATGGCCATTGTTTCCTTGTCCCTGGCACACAACCTAACTCATTAAAGGAATTCAATGACCCTTTGTGGAATGTGAGACAATTGCCACTCACCACCAAAAACGTTACAGTAAGGTCAATAAGAAGAAAAGAAAGACAAATTAGGGTTACAACACTGAAAACCACTTAAGTCTCACATAAAATGTTTCCACAAAATACAACATAAAATAAAACACTGTACTTCTGCAAAGGCATTTGAGCATATTACTCAGATAAAAATGGACAGGATATTCTTTTTTTAAAAAGATTTTATTTATTTATTTGACAGAGAGATAGATCACAGGTAGGCAGAGAGGCAGGCAGAGAGAGAGGAGGAAGCAGGCTTCCTGCCGAACAGCGCCCAATGCAGGCCTCAATCCCAGGACCCTGAGATCATGCATGACCTGAGCTGAAGGCAAAGGCCCTAACCCACTGAGCCACGCAGGTGCCCCAGACAGGATATTCTTAATGGAACAACTACATAGGCAATAAAAATAAAATTTGTTCTTTATATTTCTCTGTAATTTTGAGAAGTTTTTAAGAAGGTGGTTCACTGTCACATACCACAAGTTTCTGTTTCTGTTTCATATCTAACAGAATTTACAGTATCCAGCAAAAAGTACATATACTTGTTCTTTGACTGAGAAAACCAACCTGAGAAGCTTACCCTTACCTTGAAACACATCCTACATATGTGAAACACTATATACACAAGTTTATTAACGTATGTATTAACAGAAATAAATCAACTGTTAGAGAGGCTTCTGAGAAATAAGATATTCTGAATAACAAAGTATCATCCCATATGTGACTCTTCTTATACCAAAGGAAAAGTCTGTCTTTAAAACAGAGTGCTCAGGTGATCAATAACAAGCAAGCAATCAAACCTGGCATCTGAGGGATGATATAAACTTAAGTCTTCCTGACAGAATGCAATCTGATGTACAAAACATCTCCTATAGAATATTTTGAAACTATGTTTTAAAGCCTCTATAGCAGAAATTGGCACACTTTGGTGAACAGTTTTCTTCAAATAGACCTAAACCTATTTGTTGCCTTAGGTCTGTGTCTGCTTGCACAGTACAAAGGCAGAGTGAGTAATTCTGACAACTTATGGCCTGCAGAGAAAGCATCAAGTAATTACTTTCTGGACCTTTCCGGACAAAAAGTCTGCTTCCTCTCTAGTTTGGACCCAATTACAAGTTGACATAAAATATAAGAAATGGAAGAAACATCTAAACTCATTGTGAAAACAAAATCCAAAATTTCAAAATGCATGACTTTTTAAAAGAACACAGATGACTCACAAAAAGTCAATATAATGCACAAACAACGGGGAATGGTGTAGGTTAAAAAACACTAAAAGATTGAAACAATCACCATATATAAAGCCTGACTAGGTCCTAGGTCCAAACACATGTTAGAACAATGGGGGGTGGTTCAGCTTTGACACAGAGTATTGTAAGATGGCATTACCATCTTTAATTTTCCTGGGCCAAAGAAAGAGTGTGGTTCTAGTAGTCTTTATCTTTTTCAAGGTACATTACCAAGTATTTAAAGGTCAAGTTTTGAGAGGAGGCCAAGATGGCAGAGGAGTAGGAGACCTAAATCTCGTCTGGTCCTAGGAATTCAGCTAGATAGTTATCAAACCATTCCGAATACCAATGAACTCAACTGGCAAATGAAGAAAATAATAGCAGCAACTCTATGAACAAAAAAGTGACCATTTTCCACAACAGGACGTTCATAGAAGTATGTCAGAGGTGACATATGGGAAGACAGACCACGAGTGGGGGGGTTGGGTAGAGAAGGGAGTTTCTGTCAGCAGACTACTGGCAACTGACACAGTAGAAGAGCACAAAGTCTGAACTTTTAGAAGTCTGGTCCAGTGAAGAACATCGCTCCACTGGCTAAGCATGGGCTGGAACCGTCACTGGGACAGCATGGTCTTCAGGGGCACAGAAAGATATGGGGAGCCTGAGTGTGGCAGAGCTCCCAGGTATTGGAGCAGGGAAGCCAGCTGCAAAGATGGAGCCAAGGAGGGGGTTCTCATAAACTGTGGTCCACAGCAGAGTCAGGCCACTGCTTTTCAAGAAGGGCTCAACAAGCAGCAAAACCAGGGAGAATCTCTTTATTCCTTCAGGAGGACTGGCATGGGTGTATACTGTAGGAAACTGCCTTGTTTGGAGATTCCAAATGGGTTTGTGAGCCAGAGACAGAAAACGCTCAGTCACAGGCCGGGTGAGCATGGAGTGCAGCTG
>PITA01026702.1:0-22195 GCA_004023965.1 Spilogale gracilis
GATTGTGGCTGAAGGCAGAGGTTTTAACTCACTGAGCCACCCAGGCGCCCCATGATTTGTTTTTTGTTTCTGTGCAGTTCCTTGAGTGTTCTTCCTCAGCCCTCATGGTGTGGGGCTCACCAGGGGCCTTGGGGGCCCCAGATACCTGCGGAAGTCAACGCCCACCTCCGGACACCCATGCCGGCGAGGATGTCATCCCCAGGAGCAGCAGAGCCCGGTCGTGGCCCTCCCCTTCCCTCCCTGGCATTTGATTCTCCGCGGCAATATTCTCGATGGCTAAGGGGTCACACACCACTCCCCCTGCAGCAACTGTGTGATTTTTTTTCTACTCATATTGTCCTTGGCTTCTCTCAGCCGCTCGTTCTGTATTCTCTCAGTTTGCTGGAATCACCCGCCTCTGCCTATTCCTGGGCCAGGTGTTAGTCTGGCTGGGGGCGGAAGACATCCAGAAGGATGCTGACCGGAAGAGCAACGCTGTATTTCTGTTGCTTATAGAAGTTCAAGCTGGTTATGGGGACTCTGCTTTCCGAGGCCATCGGGGCCAGGCTCCTTCTATCCCTTTGTTCCATCACCGTGGGGAAGGGTCCTTGTCTGTGTCTGGGGATGGCATTGCAGCTAGTGGGAAGGAGGGAAAGGAGAGGGGAGGGAGGGCCCGGAAGGTGCACGCCTCACCTGCTCACATCCCATTGACCAGAGTGTTTCTGACAGCAAGAGAGGGCGGGAAATATAGCCTTATGAAGGGAAGCTATGTGCGCAGCTCACAATTCTAGTCCTATGAGAGAAGAGCGGGATGGCAGTGTCTGCCACAGGCAGGCTGGGCTCTCAGGACCTCTGTTGCCACAGGATAAGGCTGCAGGCGGCGGTGCAGCGATCCTCCTCCCTGCTCCTGCTTGCGCGCATTTCCTCCTGTCACGTGCCACTGGGCGGCCGGCAGACTGGCCTGAACCAAGCTACAGAGAAGGTGCCTGTGAGATTATGGGATGCTTGTGGTCTGTCCGGAGTCCTCCATTCCCTGAGACAGGGCACGGGGCCCCAGCCTCACGGATCCCCTAGGCACTGCTGCAGGAGCGGCGCCCCATCTATCCCCACACCAGCCCCGCCATTCTAAGTGAGAGGTTGAATTGAGGATGCTTCCCTTTTCCTGTTGATGGTTCTTACATGTTCCTGTTTTGATAGGAAAAAACGTCTCCTGGCTTAGATTGTGGGTGTGGTGTGCATTTGCTTCTCTGGCGGTCTATGCTATCTTTTATTTACTTCTCTTGCCTCCTATAGATGCTATCGTGGAGAGAAAGTTTGGGCTGTGTCCTGAAGGAGAGTCAGCCCTGCACACCAAGCCAAGGGCAGCGATGGGAGTTCCTTCATCAGAGTAAGAGTCTCGGCTCTCCCACATGCCAGCCCTTGGTTGTTGGAAGGACCCCGATCGTGCAGCAGCAGTGTGCATTCAAACATGCCGTGCCCATGCCCATGGCCTCTCCTGGTTAGGATGCATTGCTTGTATCCATACCAGGCCGTTCCAGGACATTGGGCTCGCTCCTACTATGTAGCTCCCAGACCTGTACATTATTCATGGGTCAGATGAAGACCTATTTGGGTCCTGACCTTGGGGGTGCATTACAAGGGGTAGAACAGCATTCAGGATGCATCCTCACACTGTCACAGCTACATCTTTTGATGCTGGATCATGAGCTCATGCCCAGAGCAGCATGGTGACATGCCTTCAGTGTCCTGACTCCTTATGAACTACAAGTCCTCCTGGAGAGATGATCTGCCTGCGCTTTTCAGTGGCTCAGGCGGGTGTGCTTGTTAGACTAGTGCAGATCTTCTCTTAAATATGAGCTATCAGTTTGCACTTTGGTTTCCCCACAGCTCCTACCAGACAAGGTAGAAGAGCCAACCCTGGGTCTTCTAGGCTCCTGAGCACTCTGGACCCCATTGTGATGGCCCTGGAATTTCTGTAGCTATTAGTTTATGACCTTCTCCTGGCTGCTGTTTCAGAAGCTGGGCCCTCCATTTGTCGGAGTGCACACTTCTGTCATAGTATCTCATTTATTTCTGGGGCAACGTGTGGTGTGATTTTATTTAATTCAAACTACGACAGTGTGAATACATCATCTTAAACACCTCTTTGGCCAAAGTGGGTTATTACTTATTACTTATTTATTCAGCTCCTCCAGGCCCTAGGGGTGCCACAGAGATGAGAACAAAGTCCTATTATGAACCAGTGTCACAAACCTGTTCCTTTGTGTCTTTGATGAGGTGGTTTGAAGAGTGTTAACCACCTCTGATGGGCGGGGCCGCTGAGGGTTTCCAGGGTGGTTTCCTCAGCGCACACAGGGCGAGCCTCTGCACCTCCCTCAGCTTCCGACCCTGTGCACCTCCGTCTCTTTGAACTGCTCTGCTTCTGTGGCAGTTGCTTCTTGCTTTGCTCAGGCTCATGCACTTGGACCTCTGAAAGGAGGAAGGGAGGAGGTGTCCTAACATCCTTACTCTGATCAAAGACCCGTTTCTGAGACGGTGGATGTCACCTGGAACACCTGAGTTCTCGTCCCTCGAGCTCACGGGACATTGCGTCCTCTCCCTTAGCCCGCTTCATGAGTACCTCGACGTGGGCTTCCCATCTCCTGGCTGTCCTGGGGCTAGGGCCTTACCCCTACCAGCACACACATCCCTGGGCTTTTGCAAGTCTTTGCTGGGGGCCCTAGGGATGCAGAGGGACCCCTCCCAGCTTTCTCTTTTTCATAAAAAACATGTGTTGGCTGCAGGTGTTGGGTTTGACCCACAGTCTCCATTTCCTCCTACTCATCATCAGTTTCACTCCTGAACGGTCCCTTTCCCTACAGCTGGGCTGGAGGCTCCCCATTCCTTGCATTTCCCTTCTAAGTTCCTTCCAAGCTCACCATGTTTCCTTCCCTGGTTGTCAGCACTAGATCAGTCAGAGCTAGGAAGGTGGAATCCAGTTAAAGTTTGGACTGAGACAGGGCTGGGCAGTTCCATGGGAAAACCCCTTTTAAATTTAAAGGCCATCAGCACCAGAAGCTGCCTTCAGCTCCCAGCTCTGGGCTTGTAGGTTGTCCTGATGCCCAGAGAGTGTTACCTGCGTTTAGTTTACCCAGGTCAGGGATGCTAACCAACTGGCCAAATTCATGGACAGCTTTACCCCAAATGTGGAGAGTGCCCATGTTGAGAGCCCTGCACCTGGCCCTTGTTCCGGATCAGCAAGCAGCACTCCAGGAAAGGCTGACGTGGACCACAGCCCTTCCCTGTGCCCAAAAATTCAGCTCATCTAAACCTCTGGGTCTAGCCCAGCCCACGGTGGGACATCCCTACAGAGCCCACTGCTGACGGCCTGGAAAGGTAACAGGGTGTGGGAGCTTTTTGCTTACCTTGAACTTATCTTGTTCATGTCTTGAACCACAGGTCTTTCAGACAAAATCCTGCCAACATCTGCCACCTGGGATCTGCTGGCCGCCAAGTCTGGCTGGCTTTGTTGAGAATGATGTCTAATCTCCTGGTTTCCATGGTTCTCCTTCTTCCTCCTTGACATTCTGTCTTTTTCCTAGGCTCTGTCTCCATCCAGGGAAGGTGGTAGGAAGGAGTTAGGGACCCAGGTGTCGGAGGCTGGCTTGAGTCCTGAGCACCTGGATGTGAGCAACCAGGGGGGGGGGAGGAATGAGGGCCAACTGTGTGGAGGAACTTGCCGGTATTTGATCATTTTTGGCTTGTACAATCAGCAATTTCATCTGGTTCAAACTACAACTTCAGAACTTGCTTGAGTAGGGCCCATGCCCACCTATACTTTAAACAAGGCTAGCAGAAGCTTAGGGAGCTTACACAAAGGTAAGTAGACACAACTACATCAGAAAAGACTGCTCTTTACAATAGCCTCTCTGCAGTTCCAGAAGGTAGTGAAGTGCTGGAGTCTTAACGTGCAATCCCTTGGAGCCGCCCTGCAATCCCCTCATTATCGAGGAGGATGGAGCAGGGCACCTGCTGTCCTGACCTCTGTGTCTCTGAGCCTGGGATGCCTGCTGGGGGTAACTTTTCAGAGCAGGCCCTGAAGCTCCATCATTCTATGGGTCTGCACAGCAGGCAATGAGGAACGTCAGCAGAAGTTTAGGAAGAGCTGGTAAAGACTGGGTACTTCCCAGGTTGCCCAGATGATTCTCGGCAAACACAAAGGCGCCCTATCAGGAAGCCCATGTTGGGTGCTGAGACGTGCCACTTACCATCTGTGGGGTCATAGCGTAGTCGCTCCTCCCAGCCTCATGGATGGGGATGGCAACTCCCCTCTCCTGAAACTGTACTAGCCCACTAGAGCTGCCACAACCGATACAACTACGCAGCTGAAACCACAGACAGTTATTTTCTCACAGTTCTTGAGGCCAGATGTCCAAGGTCAAGGCGGTGGCTGGGCTGGTTTCTGGTGAGGCCTCTCTCCCTGGCTGCTCTTCTTGCTGTGTCCTCACATGGCCTCCTCTCTGTGAAGGTGCAGAGGGAGATCGCTGGTGTCTCTTCCTCTAATAAAGACACCCATCCTATCAGTTTAAGATCTCATCCTTATGGCCTCATGTAACCTTCTTTACCTTCTTCTGGGTCCTGTGTCCAGAAACAGTCACACTGGGGATTAGCGCGTCAGCATATGAATTTGGGTGGGGCATGCAACTCAGGCCACAAGAGAGAGTTTTGAGAGTAACAGAGCACGGATTATGCTCTTTTGATGTGTGTCACAGAAGAGGTCAAGCAGGTTCCAGGGAATCTGGCTGCTGAGTAAAGAAGATCTCAGCATCCTGAGACAAAGATAGCTCCAGATCCTCGGTGAAGAAGAAATAAAAGTCAAGACCACATTCTTATGCCACATCGTCAATATTCTGCTACACGTGTCTTTATGCTTAATCGGTCTGTTTAATAACTACTTATGAGTTATTTTTTCTTGATGCCACCTTCTCCTTCACTTCCTACCTTCTATCAGCCCCTAGCAGACCCCGATCTAATCGTTCCCCCCTCTCCTATTTGTTCAGGCCTCCAGCCTCGGTAATTAGATACAGTGGTTTCTTCTGTTCTTTTGCTGCTATTCTGCCCCACCTACCTTCACACCCAGAGAGGCTGTTAGTGTAAAGTGAATACTAGATCACGACGCCTCTCTACTTGAAATATTTTGATGACTTCCTATTATTTTTAGGAAAGTCCAAACTTTATACCAGGCTTCCAAGGGTCTTCATTGTCTCTCCTGGCTCTTACCCAGCTCTCCAACCTCATTGCCTACCGACCACACCTTCTCCTTCTCTGACCCAGGCCCCTCTGTGTTACTGCCCAAGCTGCTCTGCCTGTCCACTCTTGTCTGCTCTCCACACCCTTGTACCATTTTTCAGATCTCAAGTGCAAAGTGATACCACCCAGAAGGCCTTTATTAGAAGATTAGACTGGGTACTTAGCCCATGGGCTCACATTCTTTCTGTCTTAACAGCTACCTCCCCATGTTGAAATCTCCTTAGCTCTCCCTATCTTTCCCTTCAAGCTCTAAGTTCTGGGACATGGCTGAACATGTAGATTATTGTAGTCCCAGCTCCTAGCACTGCATGTGGCACACAGTAGATGCTCAATAAATACTCGTTGAATTCATTAATTATCTTTAGGAAACTAGTTTTGATATTGTATACCTGTGTACATAGAAGTATTATTCACAAAATCCAAAAGGTAGAACAACCTCACTGTTCACTGATGGATGAATGGATAAGTAAAATGTGTATTCATACAATGGAATATTATTCAGCCTTAAAAAAGAAAGACATTTTACAATATGGATGAACCTTAAAGATATTAATGTAAGTGAAGTAAGCCAGGGGCAAGAGGACGAATATGGTAAGATTCTCTTCTATGAAGTCCCTAGAGTAGTGAAATTTATAGAGACAGAAAGTAGATGGTTGTTGTCAAGGGCTCGGGGGATAGAGGAAAGGAGAGTTAGTGCTATGGGTACAGAGTTTCAGTCTGGGGAAAAGAAGCTCTGGAGATGGATGGTGTGATGGTTTTGTAAATAGCATTGTAAAAGTATTTAACGCCATTAAACTGCACACTTAAAAAGGTTAAGATGGTAAATTTTATGTTATGTGTATTTTGCCACAATAAAAAACTACACTAAAAATAATTTTTATAAAATTTCAAAGAAGAAAAATAAAACCTCCAGGTAATGCTGGAGAAAGAGAGAGAAAGAGAGAATGAATCACGAGGGCTCCTGATGTGGTCAAGGTTCAGGAGTCCCTAATGGGCGACCCGATTTGCAACCCTTGTACAAGGGTCCCTGCATAGCCAGGTTCGTGGTCCCTGGATGTGCCTCAAGTTCCCCTCTGGCCTGCTCAAGACCGCTGCTGCTCATTTCTTTGTTCATTCCAACTGAGATGATTGACATCAACACTCAGTATACCACTATCCTTAGAGTCTATTCCACTAGGCAGGGTACCTTAAAAGAGGTTTCTTTGCAACTTTGGGAATGAAACATTATTCAAGGACCTAGTGACAGACTGTTCTTCGAAGATGACCACAACTGTATCTCCCACCTTGAGTTATTTCTGCAGCGAGACTCTCTTGTCAGGAGGGGGGTCTATTTCCCTCTCCTTGAATCCAAGATGGCCGAAAAGACATTATGTGGTTTTTGAGGCTAGCCTCCAAGATGCAGTGTTGTTTCTGATTTTTTCTCTCTGGAAGAGCCAGCTGTCATGCGGTAAAGAAGCTAGAGATAAAATCCTGAGTGGTAAGACAGCCAGCGTGTTCAATAGAGAGAGGCCATGCTGGGGGCTGAACATGTGATATGTGAGTGAAGCTTCTTGGACTTTCCAGGTCAGCCTCACCACCATTTGACCGCAACTTCATAGACACGCCTGTGGAACAGAAGAACCAGGCCCTGCCGGACATTTGACCCCCAGAATTTAAAAAAATAAATGAACCACTGCTATTTCAGTCCCTGAATTTTGAAATGCTTTGATTTGCATCCAGAGACAGCCAACCGTATCGTCTACCAAATCAAGAACAGAACATGTGGTCGTTTTACAGAACATTCCAGTGTGTCCACTTCAGCTTGTATTCATTCAATAATACTAAAATAAATAAAAAGGAAAGAAATCCACCTATAAATCTGCCATTCCAATGTTTTCTCTATTTCCACTTATCTATACATTGTTTATTAGTTCATGATAGGCATACATAGTGAAATGATGTATTTAATTGAGCACCTAACATTTTGCTGTTTTCCCTCCCTCAGCATTTTATTTTTCATTCAATATTCAAAAAGAATTTATTGAGACCTACTTTATGTCAGGCACTGAGGATTTAGAGCTAAATGACTGCATACTACTTTTTCTATATTTTAAATAATTTACATAATAATTTCTGTGAAATTGCTCTTTGAATCAAACCCAAATTGATCCAGGTGTTTCTTTTCTTGTCTATTTATAATTTTAGCTCTGAAAAATTTGTGTTAATTTACAGTATGACTTGTAGTATCAAACCATAAGATTAAAATTAAAATTATCAGGAAAGGAAAATAAATATGCCATGAACCCAGTCAAATAGAATTACTGTAATTGAACATGTAACTCTGAGATTTCAGGCAAGACAAAAAGAAAACAGTGAAGCAGTCATGCTCATTGCTTGACTTAAAACAAGCTCATCGTTCTTCTAACGGACAGAGATCCTGGCTTCCCCACCCAGGAAGGGCTGACAGTGGGTTGGAAGTGAGAAAGTGGAGACAGCGTAGGTAGAGGAGGGCCAGCCCTTTCTAGGAACTTGGCTGGAAGGAAGAGTTGAAGTGTTGAAGCTAGGTAGGGGAGACATGATGCTGGTGGGACGATTCTGCAGAGAGGCCCAAATCGAAGGTTCAGGAGAGACAGGGTCTGACTTATGGGGAGGATCTCTTGGAAGGTCCAGAGATGGTATCTGGGACTCATGCAGAAATGAGGGAGTTTCCTGACTGGCGATTTTTGTTTGTTGTTGTTGTTGTTGTTGTTGTCGTTGTTGTTTTCAATTTAAATAACATGAGAGTTTAGGAGAGTGGGGTTGGGGGTTTGAGGAGAATAGGAAAGGCATTCAGATACTCCTTGTTGAATCTGCTGATAGACTACTGGGGATCTGAATCCAGGAAGAGACAGAAGGCAAAGGGCAGGTTCATGACATGAATATCACCAGGGCCCCCGGCTCCGGACCCATACAAACTCTCCCTGCTACACTGTGGGAGTCTTGGTCTGAATGATTTTCTACACCTGCTTTTCTGAGAGTGATTCGTGGAGGCTGTGAAGACAGGCAGGTGGCATAGCCAATGGGGCAGCTAGCTGGGAGATTCTAAGCAGTTGGAGAGGAAGGAGAGGTTTCCTGTTGACCACCAAGTTTTATATGGGAGAGGACAGAAGAAACAGGGCTTCAGAGTTGAGGCAGCAGAAGCTGTTACAAACCACCTGGACTACGGTCCAGATGGGCTCCACTCCTCCAGCTGCTGCAGTGAGAACCTGTGCTTTTAGTCCCTGCTCAACACATGCTACCAGAGATTTGGTGCTTTAATTTGAACTGACTAGGATTTGGCCACCAAACTGCCTCTGAAGGAAGAAAAGCACAAATCTGTGGGCCTGGACACCAACTGCTTTATTTCCCATGAGAGTCGGCAGGTGAGAGTTCGGGGACCCACCACGGCCTTCCTCCTTTCTTCCCTATCATCTCTGGACCATACGCTTGTGAAGCAGGTGAAGTCCAAAGTTCAAGCTGCCTGGTTTCTAATCCTGGTACCTCCATGTGCTTCGCAGTGTAATAATCATGGAGGAGTTCCTTATGCATTCTGAATCTCAGCTTTCTTGTCTGGAAGTTGAGAATATTTATCTCATAAGGTTGTTCTAAGGAATAAGTGAGATAATGAACCACATAACTATCTCCTTACAGTAGAGTGCCTAGCAGATAGTAAGTGCCCAGTATATGTATTTTTGTTTCTCCACTACCCCTTTAGTCCTTCTCCGTCAGCCACTGCCCTTGGTAGGCTAACCAGGTGGTCCTACCCAGGCCTGCTCTCATGATTCCTGTGTATGGGCTGTTTGAATGACGCGACCTGATACTTGGGAATAATTTAGAAATATTTCTGCATCTCAGGCACCTTTGAGGGAGACTTTTCAGCACTAACTGTGACAGTTTTTCAATAAAAACCCTAAAATTTTTGTTGACTGATTGAGAGAGAGAGAGAGGGAAAGAGTGAGTGAGTGCGGGAGAGGGGCGGAAGGAGAGGGAGCGAGAGAATCCCAAGCAGGCTCCATCCCCCAGTGCAGAGCCTGACACTTTGCTCGATCTCATGACCCTGAGATCATGACCTGAGCAGAAATCAAGAGTTGAACACTTAAGCGACTGAGTCACCCAGGTGCCCCCCACAGCATTTAAAAAACCCTCAGAAAATAACAAGTGTTGGTAAGGATGTGGGGAACCTGACATACTTATGTATTGCTGGTAGGAATGCAGATGGCACAACAGCTGAGAAAAGCATTGTGGCCATTCCTCAAAAAAGTTAAAAATAGATTTACCATGTTATCCAGCAATTCTGCTTCTCATTATATATTCACGAGAAGTGATTGTGGAAACTCAAACATATCTGTACACCCATGTTCATAGTTACTTTATTCACAACAGCCAAAAAGTGGAAATAACCCAAATGTCTATCAATGAGTGAATATATAAACATGTAATATATCCATACAGTGGAATATTATTCAGCCATTAAAAAGAAGACCAACTTGACACTTGCTACAGCATGGATGAAACTTGAAGACATTGTGCTAAGTGAAGTAAGCCAGACACAAAAGGATAAATATGGCATGGTTTCTCTTAGAGGAGGTTCCCAGAGTATTCAAACTCACAGGGACAGAAAGTAGAGTGGTGGTTTCCAGGGAGTGGGAGAGGGTGGAGGGCAAAGGGGAATTATTATTTAGAGGCAGAGCTTCAGTTTAAGAAGATGAAAAAATTCTGGGGGTGAATGGTAGTGATGGTTGTACAACAGTACAAATGTGCTTAATGCCACAGAAGCTTATGCTTAAAACTCATCATAATGGTAGATTTTGTGTTAATGTGTATTTCATCACAATAAAAAAAAACAAACCAAAAATTTTAAATACTCTAAACGTTAAGTTAAATGATTGGTCACTTCCATGTGCAAGGACATATGTAAGACGGGACAAGCACTGACAATTACCAAAATCAAACTAATAACAGTATTTACCATGTTTTACCCTTCTATAAATGTAATGTATCTAAACCATTGGCACAGGACTTGCCATAAAAAGGAAGTCAGCAAGTGGCCAGTGTTTTTTAAATCACATTATTGCTGCTATTGTTCATATTATTTATCTTATTACTGTTTATTATTATCATGATTATTATAAATAAAGTATCATGATAGGCACCCTCTGAGGAGCTGTGGATGAAACAGAAGTCATGTGCAAGAAAGAAAAGGACAAGTTCTTTCTATTCCTTTCCTCTGTAGTCTTAGGACATTCTGGCAAAGATACAAAGTGTGGGGATTGCCATAGGGCTTTTAGAACAACCAGACACACATGACCTGTTAAATTCACTGATTCCTTCTACCCTTCCTTTGTTCATTTATCATATTTAATTAGGTCCGCAGGTGTAATCATGTATATTGAATGATATGAGTATTGTAAATGTAATAAAGTTTGATTCCTGACCTCTGGGAGCTGATAATCTCGTAGGAGAGATGGGATATGTAATTGTAGCACATTTGGGCATGTCCGGAGTGCACAGCCTTTCTCAGAGGCTGAAATGTGGAGAGAAGAATAACCATAGCATGGGGGTACAAATACTGCGTGTGTGTAAAGATATGAAACTAACTGTTGGTGGTGGATCTAAGCTAATCAAGCCCTCAGATGTCCTCAGGGTTCCTGGCACCTGCTCTCACGTTCTGACCCTGTGTTCTTCTCTCTTTCTTCTTTTCTTTCCTGAGGTGCCATGGGGAGTTCTCCTGGTCTCGGATTCCATGGTCCGTTGAGGGTCTGAAGAGATGGCTGCAGCAGCCATAGCTGGCCTGATCCCTGTGCTACACTCAGTGGCTGGTGACAAATCTGGCTACTACATTGGGCGGCAGCTGTGGTTCGGCTTCATTGCCGTGTATGGAGTGGTGGTGTATGTGGTCCGCATGCCCTGGACCTCCATCCATGAAGATTTCTGGTGCCATGGCAACATCACCAATCCTTGTTTGATTGAGTGTTTTGAAATACGTTTTAGCAATCCTGTAGTGGGAACTTGGTACTTTTTTTTCTTTATTTTCTTGGCCCTCTTCTTCCTCATGGAATTCTTCATGGCTCAGCTTCGGCACAAGCAGATGAAAGTCAAGTCAGTGGAGCCAGTGCCAAGTGAAATGGAGGAAGGCTCCATGGTGGGGATCCAGGAACATGTCCCTTCCCCGAAGATGTCCATGCTGAACTTCCACCAGGAGAAGATGCTTTTGTTTTTGTACCTTCTTTACTTCCTCCTGCAGGTTGGTGCACAGTGCGTGTTTTTATTCCTTCTCTTGTGCCAACACCTGCCCCTGGTGAAACAAACCATCATTCAGTGCAGCACCGAGAGCTGCCCTGGGCCCTATTTGTGCCTGATCAGGGGTACTATGGAGAAGCGAATGTCCGTCTACACCCTCGTCACCATGTCCTGCATGATCATCCTCTTCTGCTCAGGTTTCTTCGTATACAGCATCCATCATTACCTGTTAAAAGGGATTGCCAGTGCTAAATTTTGGATTGAATAATTTGGGAAGGCTTTATTGAGTCTTTCCTCCCTTACACTAGGAAGTCTGTGCTCCTTTAACTATTGTGTCCGGGCAGGGCTTCATTCTGCTAACTTTTTTTGCTTTAGTCCTTCATGAAATAAACCTTGGTTGTTCTATTTCCTTCCTCTACATTCCAGACTCAAGTTGTCTAACTGTGGAGTGGGTAGTACATACTTGATAACATTTCAGAGTTTTCTCAAATGTGCTATCTAATTGGTCCTCCCCAGAAGCCTGCGGCATTGAGCTTGCTACTTCATTTTTCCAGTATCTTCAAATCAGGAAGTACCGTCATAGTCTTAGAACTAAGAGCTTTAAAGATTCAGGGGAGATTGGTTGACTTGTGCTCTGGCCTCCCCAGTTTGGGTTGTCAATACAGAGAAAGTTCTTCTCCACAGGAAAACTTTCTGCTGGAATGGCAGAGCAGGTTCCTCAAGCTCCTAGGTGTGGGCCCAGTCTTGCCACCTCACAGTGAGGACTGAACAAATCTGGATGAATACCCCTGGGCAGAGGATACAAGAGTGTGGCTAGGGGAGGAATGCAGTTTGGTAGAAGCAGTGCACTGGGTTTCCCTGTGTCCAGAATCTTGCCTCATTCCAAGGCCTCATCTGTCTGAGTTCTGTTGAAACCTAGCTCAAATCTGCACACAGATTACTTATTAACCATACTTTGGGCTCCCTGCTGAGTCCTGTTGTCTGCAGACACAAGGTGGTTTGACCAGATATGGTTAAAGCTCTTGACATCTGGGGGGAGGCAAAGGTGGGGATCAGAGCAAGTCTGTTACAGAGAAGGTATGGCTAGTTACCTCATCCTGTGCTAGGCAGTCACCTCCAGAAGTAATTTGAATGACCATTCTATGCCTGAGGCTTGGGTTCCCTCCAGGTGCTTGGTGTAAGATATGGAACAGAGGGCACTGCCAGAAGCCCCATGTTTTTGGGTACAGTCAGTCTTGTCCAAACAAGCATGATGTTCCCAAATAACTTAGTTGGATGTGGTTGGAATTTTCCTAAGGCTGACTGTGGCAGGTCTCATGGTGTCCCCCAATGATTTTCTGCCTCCTGGCATCCATGTCTTTGTATAATCCCTCCTTTATGGATGCAGGCAGGAACTGTGACTTCCTTCTAAGCAAAAGATGTTACTCCTGTGATTATGTCGTATTATATATAACTCCATTTTAGCAGGTTAGGACAAGACTTTCTGTTGCTGGCTTTGAAGAGGCATGCATGGCAAGGAATTGCAGGTAGCTTCTTAGAGCTGAGAGTGGCCCCCAGCTGACTGTCAACGGAAAGTGGGGTCCTTGGTCATACAATTGCAAAGGAAATAAATTCTGCTCACAACTTGAATAAACTTTGAAGTGTATTCCTCCCCAGTCCAGCCGCCAGATGAGAATGTAGCCCAGCTTACCCCTAGATTGCAGTTTTGTGAAACTGTGAGCAGAGGACCCATGTCTAGGCTCCTGACCCATGGAAACTATGAGATAATATATGCATATTATTTTTAGCTGTGAAGTGTGTGTGGAGATTTGTTACCTAGCAATAGAAAACTAGCTTACTGACTTCAGGGGCCCCACAGTGGGACAAGAAGGGGAGGCTGGGTGGTGTCAGCATTACTGCATCTGTGGATGCAGCTTTTCTTCCATTCCAGGAAACAGTTCTCCTCTGCTTTCTTCCAGCAGCTGTTCCAGTCACAGTTTAAGGAGCTTATATAAGTCTTAGCAAAGAGTGTCAGAGACTGATGTGACTGCCACTTCTGTCCCTTCTCCCTAGGCAGCACTGGGAAGATTCTCACTCTCGTGAATGATCCATCTTGCTCTGCATTGGTCTCAGCAAAGCGAGATCTGAGGTCCCAGCACATTTTGTTGAACACACAAATAAATGTGTGATCTTGCTGGTCTTACACAGCCCTCACAAGGCACAAAGCTTGGCTGTTGGAGAGCTGCTAGATGCCACCTTCGACTCTCATTCCATGCTGGACATCTTTGTGAATAACTGTATGCAGGGGCCTCTGAGGCCCCATTCTGAAACTTTGCTGGGGTTGTGGGGAGGCCACATCCTGTGGATAAGCTTTTACCCAGTGCATGCTTGGAGTTGTGTAGAAGTGTTACCTTTTAGAACTGTGAATAATTTCAGTGGTGAATCAGAGCCAAGTGTTTCTGTATACCAGTGCCCTGAACAGTGTGTGGTACAAAGCAGGAAACCAGTACATAGTATTTGGACAGATGAGGAGTATAATCAGGCGCACTCAGAGAATCTTGAGGCTATTTGTAGGCCTTGTGGGTAGTGGTCAAACTATTCACAGGCAGGTTTATTGAGAGTCAAAACTCAAAGACTGGTTTATATCACAAGTAAACCTTGCACATCCCCTTTCCCTTTGCTCATCTTGGCTGCAGGAAATAGGGCCCAGAGGTCGGCTCTGTGCCATCTTGTTTCAAAGAATAGATAAAGGTTGTGTCAGAGGCTTCAGGTTAGCCACAAGGAAGGACAGTCTAGACAGTAATAGCATATATTTGAGCATGTATTTATCCAGATGAAGATTGTTTCAGGCAGAGGGTAGTGTATTGGTCAGGGTTCAGTCAGGAACAGAAACCACAGCAATAATTTGGTCTGGTGCAAAATCTTGGTAACTAGTCAAATGATTAACTACCTAAAGGGGTGAAAGAGGACTTTAAGGGATCTGGAAGGAGCAGTTGCAGAAAGTAGCTTCTGCCTCCAGGGCTGAGGAAGCATGAGCAAGGAGGGAATGGTATGACTGCTACAGGAACAGGTAGCCTGTGGGGATGAAACAACCTACCAGAGGGTGACAAGCTTGGGCCAGAGCTAATCTGCAGAACTAGAGGAATTTGCAGGGAGTGGAGGGAGTGGAAGAGAACCCTCAACCACTTTAGTGTCTGGCTCAGGACAAAGAAAAAATTGAGTAAGGAAGGGAGAAATATCAACTATGTCATTTCTGAAACATCAGACTCTTCAAGAGTCTTGACTTTTTCTTTTGTTCGTTTTAGTTTTCAATTAACCTTTACTATTGGGCATGGGAAGTATTCCAGAAATATATTCTTTGCCCCCCACTGTGTAAGAACAACTCAATTTCCCATTGGCAGTTGTGATCAATCAGTCCAGCCTATAGAGTGACTTTTTTCCTGTCTATTGGTTCAAGGAGCAGTCTCATCTTCCAATCAATGGGACCATTGTGTCCTCTGAGAGAGACATTTCCTCACTGGGAACTAACACCTCCAAAATAGAAGAGCTCATGGTTGCTGAATGGAAAGTGAAAAATTTTGCCAATGTTTCTTTAGGCGTAATAGTGACGGAAACTTCTCTCACTTCCGCACTTTGATTCAGAGGATACATATATTCTGACTGTGTGAGAGATAGCGCTATATGATGGTCTCTGATTCAAAGCATATGTTGTGGCCTGTTAAAAGCTTGCACCCATCTTTTCAGGGTGTTGTCTCACAATTGATACTGTAACTGAGTTTTCAGGAAGTCATTCCACTTTTCAATTCAGCCAGCTGCTTCTGGGTTTTGAGTATTGTGGGAAGGTTCCCTGGACATGAGCCCGTTGCCACTTGCTTTGCTGTTGAATTAGCTCTTTTTTTTTTTTTTAAGATTTTATTTATTTGACAGAGAGAAACACAGCCAGAGAGGGAACACAAGCAGAGGGAGTGAGAGAGGGAGAAGCAGGCTTCCCACCAGAGCAGGGAGCCTGATGTGGGGCTTGATCCCGGGTCTCCAGGATCACGACCTGAGCCGAAGGCAGTTGCTTAACCAACTGAGCCACTCAGGCGCCCCTGTTGAATTAGCTCTTTGACCAGTCTCAATTCTGTGAGCTGTGTCTCTATCACCCAAGCCCCAGGAACCCCCATTGTAACTGGTGGGACACAGTGGTGGTTCAAATGCTTAGGAATTAATGTCAATTCAGAGGCCATGTCTACTGATCCCTTAATAGTCTGGGTATTTCCTTTCCTCCAGTACCCACCTACTCTAGTAAATGGCTGTAGATATCTTCAGGGAAGTCTTAGAGAGGAATGTTTCCTGTCTATACTTATGGCCATTCTGCACAGTGTCTCCTGCTCAACCAGGACTCTCTGGATCTGTGAACTGGCGTAGGACTGGAAACTGGATGAGAAGTCATGAGTCTCCACTGCAGTGACTCTAACCAGATTTTTAACCAGAAGAACTAGAAGTTTTAGATCCAGGTTGGCAAACTTTTCTGACAAAAACCAAAGAGTAAAATTTTAAGCTTCGCAGGCCAGTCTGTCACAATGTCTCAACTCTTCTGGTGTAGCAGAAAAGTAAAAATAGACCACATGTAAACAATGGGTATAGTTGTATTCCAATAAAACTTTATTTATAAACGTAGGTAGAGGGCTAGATTTGGTTCATAGGTTATGGTGGACTCCTGCCATAGATCTAGCAATATTTTAATAGGTGATTTCTTTTATAAGATCAGTTAACCACCACCTGAGATCCCAATGGGCCTAAGCATTCTAATTACCTTTGTTCCTGCTTCCCTTTATAGTAAATGTGTTCATCTTGTCAGGCACTTACATGCTGCCTCTTGGCTTTTGTTACTCCGAGATTCCATTAATCCCATGGAAGTCAGTGCAACATCCCCCATGGTCATATCTAGTCTATAAAAGGAGTTCTGAAAGGATGTGGGTACTCCTTCAGTAATTTATTTCTCAAAATCTTAGTGAAGGCAAGTCTTCTGAGCCTTCTCATGGGATATGGTTAAGGAAATGAGTATATATGTTGCACATGATAAAATACACATCAACACTCCTATCTTTCTAAGCCTTTGGATTCCTTCCTCCATATCAGATCATGGAAACTGTGGCATCTCACTCTCATTAAGCAGAGGGCACTACTGAGTCCAAGAGTCAGCTGACCACATAATAAGATGTCAGAGCCTCTTCTAGCTGCCTAATTTAAAATACAAGATCTGGAATCTCTATGTAAATTTGCTATGTAAATTAATTTAGTCTGATACAGAGCTATATTCCACTTTCCATGTTCTAACTTCCTTAGAATCCACCCCCACTCACATTTCCCAGATTTCTGCCAAGTGTTGTAACCCATTTAGAGTATAAGCCATTTCCTTCGGGGTCATACTGTGTGTCTGAGTCCCTGATATATGCTAAGATTTGACCTAAGTTGTGGGCCTAGTAGCAACAAGAGGTGATGATAGTGCATCTTGAGGAGAATGAGTATCTCTTTCAAAACATCTGCCCCAGATGAAGTTACCTTCCAGCAAAGGAAGGCTAGTCATTATCATACTGATCTACTTCTACTGCAAAGGGAGGCTCAAAGTGACTTGAAGATTTTAGAATCTCAACTTTGTTTGCATCTTACTAGATTTCCCCATTCCAGGTTTCAAGATCTCATCATTTCTCAATCAGTGTTCTAACTTTCACATAAGAAACTTGTAAAGCCAGTGAATTCAACTGGTGGTGTAATTCAGCCACTTTTCAATATTGGTTACATGAAATAAAATACTATGATAGGACTGCCTTTGGAAGCTCTGTGATTCTCAGATTATGATCCTGAGCTTGTTTTTTTTCTTCCCATAAGTGCTGCAGTATCTACTCAAGAAGGTCAGTTCCACACCACAGTCCTTGTCATTACTACTGCCATGAGTGTAGCAGCCACTTGGGCTCCCAAGGTATTTGATTTAATTAACACTTCATCACAGGAGATAAATTAATCAGCTGGGATGTCCCTCTGCGTCATGGATACCTATGATCTGATTCCCCACTGGCGAGGATCTCGGCACTGCCCTCAGATGCAAACATACAACCAAACTCATTTTCAAATCCTGTCTCTGAGAGTCTCTCTCCCCAGACCATTCCAATATCAATGCTATATCAGGGTCCAATCAGGAGACAGACCCCATGCCAGTAATTTGAATAAGAAAAATTTAATATAAAGACTCATACATAACTTATAAATGAGGCTGACTACCAAACTAGAAGAAAAAAAGCAGCTACTATTTCTAGGGCTGAGGAAGAGCAATTTAAGAAGGAACAAAGAACTTAGAAGAGCTCTCCTGACCACTCACTTCAAGGCTGATTCAGACCTACTTGGTGAGGCATGGAAGCTATAGGCTCACACAGTGTGCTAGTGCTAAGGAAACTTGCCAGAGGGCATGGGCCACAACTGGTCCATAAACATGGCCTGTTAGATGGTGGAGAACATTTTTAGAGAGCATTAACAGGCTGGAGCTGGTCGGGAAGGGCTACTGAGGTGACCAGTACCAAGCCTCCTACAGACTGTAGCTTCACTGTTTCTGTGTCTAAAAATAGCACACTAAATTGTGGAAGGAAATCCTTTTATTTTGCATGGCCTTACCATGCCCTTCCAGTGCCCTCTATTGACAAAGACTGTACTGACATTGAGCCAGCTGGCAAAGGAGAAATGTTTATAATGTTGAGCTCCAGTATCACAGGCCAGGGTAAAAAGCATGGATTTAGTGCTGAGAGGCAGTAAGTTGATAACTGGTAAAGGGATGAATACATTTTGTGTGTTTAATGGACAACATGAAGGTCAGTATAGCTAGAAGTGAGCGAGTGGGACAGAGACAATGGTGGGAAATGAGGTCTGAGAAGCAGACAGGTAGATGAGTCAGATGTTTTAGGCTTTATAGATCATGGTAAAGACTTTGGATTTTAACTCAAGTGTGATGAGAAAACACTGGACAGTTGAGAGCAGTGACATGATATAATCTGATTTATTTAAAAGATCAGTCTGTGGATACTTGACTTTAGGTGCACGAGTGGAGGTGAAGAAGGCTCTGTCTACTGCGTGCTAGCTAACCCCCACTCCATCTTCTCTAGGCTACACTCTCTCCTGGGTTCTAACCAGGGTGACCAAATGTCTTGTTTAGACTGGGACAACTGAGGGGCCAGGCCCTTTTATTCTCAAAAGTCCTGGTTTTAGACCACATACTATATGGCTACCCTACTTCTGACATATCTCAAATTCTCTCCTCGCCTGAAAACAAGCCTGACACTTCAAGATTGTTCGGTAGAATTTCTAGAGGTGACTGCCACTCATTGCTATGTTTGGAGAATGCCTGAAGTACAGGCAATTCCTCAAGACCTTCTCCCCGAATACCCAAGAGTCTTCTCTTCCTTGCTCTTCCTTCACACTGGTCCCAGCTTGTTAGTCTACTTCCTGATATAGAGTACTGACATCCCTCTAACTTAAGATGCTCCAAAGAGGACTTGGGGAGAGTTCCATTGACGATAGATTAACTTTGAGGACCACCATACCCTCAAAGGAGTTTTCAGAAGTCTTTCCAGTTTCCTAAAAAGATGTTTAAGATGAAAGTCATGTCCTGGAGGTCAAGCCATCTTTCATTTCTCTCTACACCTTCAAACAGACTGAATCACCTGCTTTATCTGACCTCATTGCTTCTCTAGCCAAATAAGAATTCGTAGGTAAGTGAAATAGAAACTTGCCTCATGATGCCTCTGGCTCTTTTACCTAAACCATTATGCTCTTTCATATTTTGTCATGCTCTCTCTTCCCTTCTCTGCCTTCTCTCCTCAGGGTTGACAATTACTGTTTCCATTTCCCATCAAAACCTGATCACAAATCTTTTACTTAGACCCTCAGACATTTGGTTTCTTCTGGAATATAATGGAGTGAAAGAAGCTTACAAAGTTTTCTCTCAAAGGGACCTTGCGTTTTAATAGAAATCAGTCTGATACCAGTGGTTTGCAATGTTTGGTTTAAATAAGAACAACTTGGAGAGCTTGCTAAAATGCATATTGATGGGCACCAATTTCCAAGTATCTGAAATGATAGCTTTGGGGTAAGGTCAAGTTTGGGGGCAAAACAAGAATCTGGGTGTGTGTGTGTGTGTGTGTGTGTGTGTGTGTGTGTGTGTGTGTGTGTTTTAAAGATTTTATTTATTTGACAGCGAGAAACACAGCGAGAAAGGGAACACAAGCAGGGGGAGTGAGACAGGCTTCCCGCTGAACAGGGAGCCCGATGTGGGGCTCAATCCCGGGTCTCTGGGATCACGACCTGAGCCGGAGGCAGTTGCTCAACCAACTGAGCCACCCAGGCGCCACCAAGAATCTGTGTTTTAATCAAGCATCCCAAGTGATTCTGTTGGGTAGTTCAGAAACTATGCTTTGATAATAATTCCCTAAGTTAAAGGGAGGAGACACTAATGCTAGAATTGCATGTGTCATTTGTGAGAGGAGAAGATTTTATTGAGTATCAGGAATCATGCCACACAGATAATTACATACAAATATCTTAACCCTATTTTCTGATTCCAAAATTGTGTCACATGGAACCTCAATGGGGCATCACCGAAATACCTGGGCTAAACAGTCCATCTTTTTGAGGGGGGATTTTGATGTTATTTAAACTGCTCAAGAGTGCCAAGTTCTGCCCTGTCTTCCCCTGTGGGATTCCCCAAGAAACTAAATACATGGGATTGTAGCCAATTAAAAAATGAATGTTACTCTTTTATTAGCTGGAATAATGTCTAATCACGGACAACATAGTGCTCTGCGAAGGCTGATTTGAAGGCCATCATTTTGGCTCATGGTAAATTCAGGGTCTTCTTGCCCCCCCCCTTTCTACAGTCTAATTCTTGGGCTAATATATCCATATATACTGTGAACAGCAAGAGATTGAGAGATTGCTAAACCCGCTTACCTGGCAAGCCATATGGAAATATAATAGAGAAGTAGGGATTTATAGAAAGAATACTTAGACCTGCTTACTGTATGGAGGCTGGAAAATTAAAGTACAAGTTAGTGTCCTGTATGGATACTGTGTTTTTTTTTTTAACACCATGCAGTAATCCTGCCCATTAGCAGTTGTGGCCCAATTAATATCTAGTACTCTGATCAGATCAATAACCACAAATTCCTTGGTTGGAGGGGGGAGGAGAAAGGAAGAAATGGACAAGCAGACCTGATGTGGGAAGAGAGTTTGCGGGCCAGGCTGGTCCTAAACAGCTACACCAAACTATAAAGCGAGGGGATGTCTCACCTGGGTGACACACTCCTACAGCTGTGTTTCATTCCTGCCGCGGGCCTTCCCTCCCCGCCTTTGACTCCCGTTTACTCCAAAGCATACAAAATGCAAGGGAGGGTACTTTCATTATAGGGTAAATCCTGAATCTGTTCTAGCTGGTTAAAAGTGTCATTTGCAAACTTTGGCACTTTCATTAGGACCGGATCCACTGATGGGCTGTGACCTTGTGGGCAGGTCTTGGTGGTGCCCTCTCCCAACTGCCCCACTAGCTACTCTCTCCAGCCTTTCGACTCTTCTGTTCTTCTCATACAACTTTAGATTCCAGAGCTCAGGGTTCAGGTGGAGAGGTAGAAAAGAGGGAGGATCTGGAGAAGCAGGGAGTTTGGCCAATGCCCTGTAATTCCTAAAATGGACTTGATCATCCATGGGGAGAGGGTGGGAGGGTTTCTCTTGTTATAATTGTATTCAGCTAAGACACATGGATTTCTGGGACAAATTATTTTTACACAGTGAATTATACTGGAAGCTCTGTCAGAGCCAGTTTAATAATAATACAAAACAAAACAAAAAGAACCTTGCATTTTTAGTCTTTAAATTACTTTAATATACATAATCTTTTCTCCTCACTCCCTCCTTCTTTTCTCCCTTCCCACCTTCTTTCCTTCATTTATTCAAAACCAATTTTGTGCCTTTCCAAATACTTGGGATGGGAGCTGCTGTTCTGGTTTGGGGATTATCCATTCAATTCCTTCTGTTCTATCCTCTTGTCTACTTTTGACCATTTCTCTTTAAGGAAGGATAAATTGTTGAAATAAGGCTAGAGGTTATCACTGGATTCAGATTTCACATGTTTTCCCCCGGCCTCCCTCCCCTTTGGAGGCTCTGAGAGGGTAATATGGCAGTTCAATGTATTTTTGTAACCTCTAGGAAATAGGAGAAGAGGAGAGATGTGGAAGAGGGAAGATACGATTAAACCAGTGTAGACATTGTTAAGAAATTTATTTTTAATTCTTGTTTTTTGTTTTTTTTTGTTTGTTTTTTAAATAACATCATTCCTTAGATAAAAATGCAATCTTACAGGAATATACATAGCGTCTCACACAGAGATGACCCTGAAACTCTTCTCGAAAGGTTACCCCTTCTAGATTCCCTGGCCTTCCTCGAGGTTGAGAAGGCGCAGCAGGCGAGGCCTTTGACAACGGGATTATTTGATGATTACAAACTGTACAACAGTATTTACAACAGTAAGACCGTGAAGTCGTGGAGCCTGGAGAGGAAGGTGTGGGGTTGGTGACAGGCGGTGGGATGATGGCGAGGACTGTCCATCTTTCTGCATTGCGCTGAGAGCAGGTGTGATACAGACTGGTTTGGGGGCATGAAGGAGGCCTGAGCAGGAGGACTCGAGGAG
>PITA01026703.1:8731-22296 GCA_004023965.1 Spilogale gracilis
TCTTTCTTTCTTTCTTTCTTTCTTTCTTTCTTTCTTTCTTTCTTTCTTTCTTTCTTTCAGATTTATTTATTTGACAGAGAGAAGCACAGCCATAGAGGGAACACAAGCAGGGGGAGTGAGAGAGGGAGAAGCAGGTTTCCTGCCGAGCAAGGAGCCCGATGTGGGACTTGATCCTGGGTCTCCGGGATCATGACCTGAGCAGAAGGCAGTCGCTTAACCAATGGAGCCACCCAGGTGCCCCTGGATTCTGTTTTCTGCTGGAATGTTGATGGGTACCATTTGTTCATTCACTTCATTCATTTCAGTACTCATCTTCTTGTCGTAGGCACCCAAGCACATTGCTCCCCCTTAACAGAGAGGGATTGGAACCAATGATCGTGGAATGCTGTGACAAACACAACACTAAAGGAGAAAGAGATTGTTTCCTTCCCTAATGTGAAGGAAGGCTTCCTGGAGGAGGAGGCACTGCAGCTATAAGGGAGGGCAGAGTTTAGTGAGTGAAGAAGGTGGGTGAGGTGGCCTAGAATTTAACAGCAAAAGCCAGAGCTAGGAGTTCTCAGAGAAAGTGGGGCTCTGCCCTGGCTGTGTCCACAGTGTCACCATCCACATAGTCACCAGGCCAGAAGCCTTGGCATGATTGTCAAACCTTCCCCTTCCCTCCCCTCCTATGCCTGGTCTGTCACTGAGTCTCCTTCTGACATTCTCCTCCCCTGGTCGGTCCCTTCTTCTCTATCTCTTCTGCCACTTCTGCATGGTAGGTGGGAGGGAGTGGATGGTGGGAGATCTCGTCTAGCCCTTGCATGGCCCAAAGAAATGCAGAGTCAGACCCTTTTGGGGCATCTACTTGATGCCTTGCACTGTGCTAGGTGGCTTAAATGTATTATCTTTAATTTTCATAACTTTCCTGGGAGATAAGCCTGGGGATTCAGGGGTTAACTAACCACATTGTTCCCTCTGCTTTGAAGGTGCCTTTGAACTTTGACAAGGGGGGAGAAGAAGATTGGCCAGTATTGGGTGTTTTCCCCAGTCTTTGGGACTGGACTAGTGAGTTCCTGGGGCTGAGGCATTGTTCAGCTGCTTAGAGACAGGGCTTGGTGAAGGAATGCCACAGAAAGTTCTCCAGAGCCAGCTGGAGACAAGACCTTGCAGGAGATTTGGAAGGTCCATGAAGGGAGGTTTTATTTCCCTGGGCAATTGTGGTACATTTTCACCCAGTGGGCCCCAGGGGGGGAGACGAGAGCAGACTATTTTTTTTGTCCTCACTACTTGTGAAATTGAGAGTATTTTTAGTGGATTTGAAAGCTTTGGAGACAGATCCCATTCCTCAGTGCTCTGCTCATAGCAGACACTCAATAAGCCTTTGTTGAATGTTGCTGTATGTTACTCATTGGCACAAGTGGTCCTTCGGTGAATGAGCGCATTCGGGCATTTGATGAAGATGTCAGCCAGCCTGACCATAAAAAGTAATCTTTACGATACCATAAAAAGGAACATGGACAGTGGCTCGAATGTCATTTGTGAACACAATAAATATTTCCCTGAAGTTCTTCTGCCCATCAGGAAACCGCATCACATGCATTTTCAAAACCAGTGGCCCGTTTCAGCTCTATGTAAAATGCCAGCTTTTTATGGGAGCTGATTGGATTTGCAATTAACCAAAGTGCACAATAATCATGTCCACCTAGATTGATTTATGGGGCATAGAGTGTGCTTTAGAGAGTGATGAAAGGGATGGTGGGCCATCAGGATTTTAAGCACTGCCAAACACAGTTACTTGGCTTCAGAGTTCTGTTCGCTGCAAATTTAAAAAGGGACACATCTACGGTAGGAGGTGTGGTCACTTTATCTATCAGGGAGCCGGGCTTGCGGAGTGCCTACCTGTGTCAGGGCTGGTTCTAAGGATTTAGAGTTGAGAAGACCAGAGCTCTTACCCCCAGGGGTCCGCAGCCTAGTGGCAGGCAGGGAGTGACAAGAAAGCATCTTGAAGGGTGGGAGAGAGGCATGCCCAAGTCACTGGGAGAGGATGGGGAGGGAGCCAAGAAATGCATCTTGAGCGGGCAAGGAGATGTTGAAGAAAATTGAAGGGATACTTGGGGGGTTGCTGCAGAAAACAGGGTGGGGGGTGTCTGGGCCACACATGTTGGAGGCTTGGCGCTGTGGGGGCTGGAGGAAGGGAGGCCAGGTGCTAGTGCTGAGTCTCCGTGACTGTCAAGGCGCCAGTGGGGGCACCCTCCCCATTGTCTTGGAGACTTCAGTGGATTGATCCCTCCTAAGCCGGGGTAGGGTCCTTTCATTCCTTTAGGGAAGTTTGTGTTGCTGACACCCTCAGAACCAATGGCTCCCTGCAAATTTGGGCTCTGTGGCTACTAACCAGAGTGCCTGTGGAGAACAGAGTGGGGTGAGGGTCGCCTCTGTGTGCGCCTGGGCACACATGACCCATGCTGAAGGACCTGCCTGCCGAAGCCTGAGGTGCTTGAGGAGAGGCGGCAGTCATGGCCCCTGGGTCCCTTCCCTTTGAACTGGAAGGTGGCCAGGGTTTGGCTGAGATCTGTTTGTTGAGGGCTTTGAGGCACGGTCCAGGTCTTGTGCTCTTAGTGCCCATAAAGGAAGAAGGGTCCCTGAGTCTCTGTGGCCAAGCTTCTGATCTGGTCCAGGAGCTACTCACTGGGGCATGATGCCCTGAGTTTCTCTTCAGAGAGGAGTGTTCCCAGCAGCACTGGGCTTGGGCTCATCTCCAGACATGGGCCCACTGGCTGGCCCCACTGCCCATCTCTGGGGAGAAGGGCGACTTTGCCTTCCAAACTTTCCCAAAGCCTAGGTTCCCCTGCCTTCCCCCTGACCCCCACCGTGTTCCATCTATCCCCATGAACCCAAGCCAGCTTTTTAAGATAGCATATCGTACAAGCATATTACAACGAGTATCTTATTTTATTTTAAAAGATTTTATTTCCTTATTTGAGAGAGAGAGTGTGTGTGAGAACGAGCTGGGGGAAGGAGCAGAGGGAGAGGGAAAAGCAGGCTCCCCCCTGAGCCGGGAGACCGGCTCCACGCTTTGTCCCAGGACCCTGGGATCATGACCTGAGCCGAAGGCAGGCACTTAAATGACTGAGCCACCCAGGTGCCCCCACAGTGAATATTTTAAATACACAGTCTCATGGATGTGAGTTTGAGACGATCTCAGGGCCATACTATTTGCTGATGACACCTGCTGTGGTCTTGCCCATTTCCTCTGGGTTTAGCATTAAACAGACAGCTCTGGCCAGCCCTGGTAGGCAGGAATCCTGGAATGCTGGCATTAGACAGGCCACCGAGGCCAGTCTTCAGAAGTCGGTACCATGGCTTAGTGCAAAACGTGGGCCAGCAGCTGGTCCGTGCTGGGCTGCCCCAGTGGATAGAAAGTGTTCTCACTTGGGATTGAAATCTGCCTCCCTGAAGTTGGAAATCAATGACCCTTGTTCTGGCATCAGCAAGATCCCAGAGTAAGCCCATCCTACTTCAATTGCTACATTATTATTTGTAGCTTACATTTGCAGGGAGTTACCGGTTACAAGGGATAACTCTGTAGATATGTGATAAGTGCCTTCTAAGTTTTCCCTGGGTGAAATATCACAGCCTCCTTCACACATTCCTTAAACGGCACACTGTTCCTTCCAAGACACACCTCAGTGTCAGTTTTCATCTTAACCATTTATTTCTGTTTCCAAAAGTAATATATGCTTGTTATGGAAAATTAGGAAAGCACAATTAAAAAAAAAAGGAGAAGAAAAAATATGACCTATTTGTTGGGCACTTTTTTTCAGTCGCTCTGGGATTCTCTGGACCAGCAGTGGTTTTCTGGTCCCTCTGAGTTACCAATCTTCAGCCTGCTTTAATACTTCAATCTCAAATTCAGGTTAAATCCTGCCACTTTGCCTTCTAAGATCTGCAGAGACTCAAACGGGGACCTCTGACTCTTGGTCCTGTTACTGTCCTCCACCGTCCCCTCCACTTTGGGGCCACTCCTTCAGTGCATTGGGACGGGGAACAGAGACAGGACAGTAATCTTCTTTCTGTCACTTATTTCTTACTGAAATTAATCTATTCACTTTTCTGCTACATCCATTTTTTTAAAGGTTTTGTTCCTAATGCAGTGCTAGACTTATAAAATAAATTGGATCGTTTCCATCTTTTTCTGTACTTTGGAACACTTGACATAACATGAGAATTATCTGTTCTCTGAGCATTTGAAAGAACACACTGTGACAATAGTCTGACCCCAGAGCCTTTTGGGGGGAGGCAGTTCTTTGAAATTGTTTTGCTTTCTTCCGTGCTTGCTGGTCATCATAGATTTTTTTAAAACTTCTTTTTGAGACAAATTTAGTAATTTGTGTTTTCTCAGAAAATGATTCATTTCATTGAGACTTTCAAATATATTAGCATGAGCTATATCATTGTGTTCTCTTATTGCCAAAACCCCCTTCATATCTGTTCTTACATCTTATTTTCCAGTCCTCATTTTTTGTGTGTGATCTCTCTCCCTCTTTTCTTCCTTTTTAAATCTGTGTTAGGGTTTTTCAGACATTTTTCTATTGAATGCATGTTTGTAGAAGCTGGTCTTAGAATTTTCAATCATTTCTACTGGTTGTTAATTTCCCTGATTTTTTTTTTTTTTTTTACTTTTCTTGACTTCTGTTCTCTCTTTTATCGTACCCTCCCATCTACTCTCCTTGGGCTTAAATGTTTTCAAGTCAAGTTAAGTCTCTGTATTATTTTAATTAATGGAAACATTGAGATCTATGGCTTTATTCTCAGATTATAACCTTGTGCCTTTCTATTAATACTTGGCTTTCAGCCGCAGAGCTCATACAATCTTGCAGATTTCCCCCAGTCTCAGCAAAGCCTCTTCCCAGACTCCCAGCAGCCCCTTGCTCGCGAATCTGCCTCACTTTAATGACCCGCTTGCTTTGGGGTGGCTACGCTGAACTTTGTAGGCGGCCTTGGGTGCCCTTGAGCTGCTTGTGCGCCTCTGCTTTTTTGATTGGCTCTTCCTGCAAGCAGTACGCTTCATGCCTTCAGCGTCCTGGATTCCTAAATTCTCAGAAGGTGGTACGCACTCTAGAACATTCTATTGTGAGATGGAAATGGCTCCTCCAACAAATGCCCAAACTGCGCTTTAACCGCTGCACAGACCACTGCTAATGACCTGATTGTGTGGCTGGGCCCGCAGACATCCGGGATTGGGCCGCTAACGTCACCGCCCACAGAGGCAATTGCCTATGGAAATGAATACAAGGAGCTCATCGTGAACTTGATCTCTATGTTACTCATATTCGCATTACCCCTATTTCAAAGTATGTGAAGCAACTGTACTCAGAGGGAAGGAACCAGTCAGCATGGATCTGTGCTGGGATCCACTGCGGGAACAGAGCTCTCATCGTGGCCTAGGATGCTGAAGGGGAAAGCCACTATTCCCTGCAAAGGTGGCCATATGTCACCTGTGCCAGCATCTCCAGTGACAACTTCCAGAGAGCCTGCTGGTCTGACTGCCTCGAGAAACTGTATCCTTCTCCTTTCTTTCAAACAGGAAACATTTAAAGAAGAACCATATACCTCTCCCTTTTCTTTCTGTACCTGCTTTGGCCTCAGGAGATAGATGGTGATTTAAGTTTTGTCATCCGAGGGTCTGCATTGCTCATACAGAGGACATCTGAATAGACATGAACTTGGAACTGACTTTACCCTGGGTGGTTCTGCAGTCCCTTCCCTGTCCCTAAGATCACTTACGAGGAAAAATGGTGGCAGGTGGATCCTTATAGACTTTATTGCTGGGGAGAAAGGAAAGACTATCTGGCTCATTCCCTGAGCTAGACAAGAGAGAGCTTGATAAGAAAGATATGAGCATATCGGCCCTGGGGAAGTGTGTGAAGGGCTAATGGGGATATACGATTTTTTTTCTTTGTCCAGGCATGGGTATGCACTGCCCCAAATGGCTTTACCCCAGGCAGAGACTCAGTGCAATCTGCTCATGAGTGTGGCTATGTCTACCTTCCATCTGACATAACTGAGAGGGACCTTCTTGGTGCCTTGCTCCCAGACAAAGCTAAGGAAACCACTAATCCTGGTGTCAGCCAGAGCCTATGGAGGAACATGTAGTTAATAAATCTCCAAGAGCCCAGGAGTGGGGTGGGGGAGACGTGTCTGCACAGAGGGGAGCTCATTTCCTGCTCCCTTTTGGCAGCAGAGCAGCAAGCAGGCTTAGCAGGGCCCGAGGTAAGTCAATGGCAGGACCGCTGGAAGCAGCCAGTGAATTCTGGGTGCTGTCTGCTTTCTCTGAGCAGGAACTTGCTCTTGCTACATAGTCACCTAAGTACATATCCCTAGCTGTGCATGGCCCAATAAAGATGTGGGGCATCACGGGGAGTGGCTTCTCTCCTCCTGGAGCTTTGGTCTTGGGGCATGCTGTCCACCCTTGCCTGACCTATGCTGGGGTGAGAGTTTGTGGGATCCCAGGGGCTCTCCCACTTCCTCTGCTCCTAAGTTTTCCCCAAAGAACCCGACTTGCTGTCTGTACCACATGGTGCTAGTGTGTGTTGTGTGACAGTGCTCCCATACTGATCCTACTTCTGTCATTGCCTTTCTGTGACTGGGAGGTTCAGTCTCCAGCTAACAATTTACCAGGCTTCTTAGAGCTTTATATGTATTAACTCATGTAATAGGTGGGCCCAGTTTTTTCTTTCCTTTGCATTTCCTTTCTTTTTTTTCTTACAGGACACAGAAGCACAGAGAGGTTAATAATTTGTCCAAGGTCACACAGCTCTAAGTGGTGAGGCCAGAATTTAAACTCAGGTAGTCTGCCTCTAGAGCCTGTGCTATTGAACTTTGTGCTGATGATTTGCAAGGGGGCTGGAGGGAGGGTTTTGGGTAAAAACACAGTATTTTGGCTGTCTTTAAAAATAGGACCCCAGAGCCAAGATTGTTGTGCTATTTTCTGATCCCCAGGAAAGATCTCCTTACTTTCTCTGAATCCACATACTTGCTTCTTATGCAGGACAAAGCCCTCCGCCTGCCACCGATTGCCCCCCAGTTGCCCTCCAATACCCCCCGATGGCACTTGTTTCAAGATTTCAGTGGCAGGTCTGCTTTGAGTTCCAGACTCTCGGTGGTGGTATGGACTCTGGGTTTTTTGTTCATTTGCTTGCTTTTCTGTGTGTTTCTAGCTGCATACACGGGAAGAGGAGTGGGGCAGCTCCTACAGACAGAAGTACCCCCCACCCCACGGAGGCTCTGTAGTTGCGTGGACTCCTCGCAGCTTGGCTCTCGCTTGCCCCAGGATGGACGCGCCCTGTGACGTGTGGAAGGAGAGGGTGAGCAGCAGAACGTGTTGGCTGCGCTTGCACCACGGCCGCCTGGCTGTGCAGGTGTGGGGTGTTCCCGTGACAGCTGCCGCAGAGGTCCCAGGCTCCCAAGCAGGGTGTGCGGGGACCCCATGCCAGCAGCCAAGACGCTGGCCTCCTCCTTAGTGGGCTGAGGCAGCGGCCGCTGGTCCGCAGTGATTCCTGGAAGCTCAGCTCTGGGCCACCTCCTCCAGCCCTGCTACCTGTTTTATAAGGACCCAACCCCCTTTTCCGTGTCACCTAGGTAGAGTGTTTCATGTTTTCTGCAACTTGTTGCTGATCTATAGTGATGGATTTGTTTGTATGTATTTATTTTGAAGATTTTATTTATTTTAATACATATGTAATATATATTATATACAGGTCTGTATATATGAGAAAGAGATTTATGGAGAGGAACTGGTTTATGTGATCATGGTCTCCCTAGGCAGATCCAGCATTGTAGGATTTCTTCTACTTCAGGGAAGCTTCAGCTCTGCGTGTAGGACCTTTCAACTGATCAAGCCAGGCCCACACAGATTATCTGGGATCATCTGCCTTATTTAAAGCAAACTGATTATCGTCCTTAATTATATCTGCAGAATGCCTTCAGGGCAACACTTAGCCTCATGTTTGAATCGCTGGCGACTGTGGCCTAGACACAGTGATCCATGAAGCTGTCCGTCGGGGTAAGCGTGAGCATATACTGGATGGTGATCACGAATGGATTTCTTGGTGTAAACGATGATTTGAAGATGCAGGGGGAAAATCATCACCTTCTCCTGCCCTCTGTTTTGGGGGCGGAGGCATTCCAATCTGCCCTCCTTCCTCTGTCTCACATGCCAGGACTTTCGGGCCTCGGGAGAGAAGCCAGGGGGATGATGTTTATCTCAGTTCTGATGGACCTTTTGGCTTCCCTAAAGGCACGAGGTCTGCCGCCTGGAAGGAAGGCACCTGACATGCGGGGGAGTGACTCGCTGGACTGTGGGCCAACAGGGACTCGGTGAACACTCCCTAGGAAAGAGCCTAAGTGTGGTTGGTGTATTGAAGGACGCATCTGCTTCCTGTGTATTTAAGGTGGCTCCTAAAGTCTCCAGATTCAGAGCCTCGTAAGAAGGATCAGCGAGTGGTCCCTGAGGGGGGACGTTTGCAGTCACACAAAACTCGCCAGTCTTTACATGTCCGAAAGGGAAGCATCACTAAGGAAGCAATTCAGGCACGATACAAAAGGGATTGTTTCCCCTCCTGTGGTTTCTCGTCTCCCCTGAGTTGTCTGATAAAGGAATGGCTTACTCCTAACTTCCCAGCCAGATACTTCTAAGGCAGGAATGTATGACCTCATGGATAAACAGAGAAGTCTTGAATTGTTAATATGGATAATAGGAAAGGATCACAAGCAAGGGGCTCTTTAAATTCTGCATCTTTCTTGTGTCGTAGCATCGGTGGGCCGGGTGGGACCCGTGGACTTGGGCCATGTGGCTGTGGGAGAGGGACCTCCGACCTGCCCACAAGGAGGCAGGCGGGGAGGCAGACGCACAACACAGTGTAGCCAGAACTCTGGGGAGATGAGCCCCTGCTCAGGGCAGAGGCAGCCCAGGCGGGGCAGGGAGAGCGTGACACCACGCACCCCTGCTCTGCGCCAGGTGCCTTACTGGGCGCTGGGGACTGAGTGGCGAGGAGGACAGAGACATGTGAGTGGCCCAACAGATGGAAAATGGTGCCACCCGTGCTTCATGTCCACTGTGTGCTATCTTGCCAAGGTTCAGGGGTCCCCTGTGGTCCCCATTTTGGAGGGGCCTACCGGTGCCCCCAGGCACTAGCCTGGGTAGGCTCTTATCTGAGGAAATAAGATCCCCCAAATCATGTCACGGGGTTAGGGAAATTTCTCAGGTTTTCTTGGGCAGTTGGTTTGCTGAGACCAATGGGTTTAATAGATGAAGTTCGAGGGAATAAGCCATTCCATTTGATTTTAGAAACACACCACTGATCTTTTTTTTCTTCTTTGTCTCTCCGAAGAGCTTTCTTGGCCTATTACATCTGAATGCTTATTAGATTTTGCTTCTCGATCCTCCCTCCCACCCCCCAACTATCCTATTTATAACTTTCAGCTGTTGGCAGGTCTGCGGCGCTGGGCCTCTGGGGAGACATACGTAGGCCCAGATGCCTGTGAGTTGTCTGGGAACGGGCTGGGGTGATGTAGACACCCAGGCCAGTCTCTTCTCTCAAAATTTATGGTGAAAACTTGGATTTGAGAGCCAGGGGTCTGTGACGGACAACAATCGTGTGTTTGTGATGCAAGGAGGTGGGGAAGGCGCATTCCTCTTGAGCTGCAGCTGGCTGGCTGAAACCAGCTTTTTGACTCACAAATTAGTCAGTAACTTTCTAGCAAAAATTAGAAATAGTGGTTTCAGTAACGAAAGTGACTTTGTGTTTTAAAACGCAAAGTGGGGTATTTGGGACGACATTTAAATAAGGGTTTTGGGCAGAGAGTGTTTTCTGGACAGGAGATGGAACCGAATTTGGGTCATTTTGGGCGGGTAGCGGGGCTGGTGAGAAAAGTGCTCATGGTTGGGGTGGGAGGGAGACGGATGGACGCTTTGGGCTGCGTTTAGGCTCACATCATCCACACTAGTCCTGCCTTGATCAGTGTAAATACAAGCATCTCTCTCTTGACCCTTTGTTCGCTTTCCACCTTTGGTCACTTGAGGTCAGGCGTGGTCTGAAAGCAGAAGACCCTCCTTCTGACGTCAGAAAGTCACTAATAGCCTAATGCGGTGTCCCAGAGCCTATGTCATTCCCCTCACTCCATCTCACATGGACATTTTGTCATCTCACATCAGCCCAAGAAGAAGAAGGGGGAGGACAGGGCAATAAGATTTTGAGAGAGAGAGGGAGAAAGATCACATTTACATAACTTTTATTACAGTGTCTTGTTATCATTGTTCTATTTTATTATCAGTTATTATTGTTAATGTCTTCCTGTGCCTAATTTAGAAACTAAACTTTGTCAAAGGTATGTATATATAGGAAAAACATAGCACATATGGGGTTCATACTGTCCATGGTTTTAGGCACCCCTGGAGGTCTTGGAACATGGCCCCTGGAGAGAAGGGGGAGCGTGCCATAATCCCAACTTGACTTCTGATTTGGTCCTAGGCATTCGGAAAGCTACCTGCTCATCGTCAAGGCCCCAAATCAACATCTGACTACTTCTCTCCAAAAGTCTGATTTCCGTCATCTGAAGAGTTGCTGGTAAAGTCCTTCCTAAAGTTTCATTCACAATTTTAGCTGACAGTTCAGTTCGGATCACGATTCTTTTTTGGACAATGAATGAAAAGATCCTTTTGTACCATTATTATCCTAACCTCTGGCATTTTTGTTTTCTGTTCCTGGGATTTACACTGATACAGTATTTTTTTTTTTTTTCATTCCACAAAGTCTCAGATTGAAAAATATGTTTCTGGTGTGCAGTATCTTGGTCTGTGAGGAGCCCCCCAGGGAGGCCTTCCTCCCCTAGATTTGTCTCAGGCTTTAGCGCATTAAAGTTAGTTGTAGTCAAAGTCAGATTTTGACTCCAGATTTTCAATTTGGGAGAGTGAGGTGCGGGGTGTTGACTCATGACTTTAATGGGGAGTCCCTGTTCTATAGAGCAGCCTCGGTTCATAGAGGGACCCCAGGCAAAGTGCCGGGAGGCCAAAATATTGTATCCAGAAAGTCCTTTCAAACGGATCTGTGTTTGCTGGAAAGGGAGAAGTGGCAAAGTCTTGTTTTTGCAGTTGTGTAGCGTCTCCGATGTGAACAAGACACTTACTACTCCTGCTTTCGTGCTCTTTGTTCATACAGCTCGGGTGAGTTTCCAACCCAGAGGGTCATAGCTAGTTGGGCACACATTTCTCTCTTCTGCTGGCTAATTCTGGCCCCCAGAGTGCAGGGCGTATGTTTTAGGCCAATCCTCAGTCTTCGGGCTGGTGAGTGACAAATAGTTGGCATCGATAGATGGTTGATGAGTGACTGAGTGAATGAATGTATGATGGTTCATTTTACATGCCAGCTTGACTGGGCTAAGGGATGCCCAGATATCTGGTAAAACATTTCTGGCTGTGTGTGTGAGGGTGTTTCCAGTGACGATGAGCCTTAGTATCGATAGACTGAGTAAGGAAGATCACCATCACCAGTGCAGGTGGGCATCATCCAATCCACTGAAGACCTGAACAGAATAAAAAGGTGAAAGAAGGGTGAGTTGCTCTCTCTACGTGCTCTGGGTCTTTCATCTTCTCTTGCCCTTGGACAATGGTGCTCTTGGTGTTCTGACCTTCAGATTTGGGCTGAGATTTACACTATCTCCTCCCACCCCCGATTCTTGGGCATTTGAACTTGAAACTCACATCATTGGTTCTTCCTGTTCTCAGGTCTTTGGATTCCAACTAAATCACACCACTAGCTTTCCTGGTTCTCCAGCCTGCAGATAGTAGATCATGGAACTTCTCAGCCTCCAATTCCTATAATACATATCCATTTGTCTATCCTATTAGTTGTGTTTCTCTGGAGAATTCTCATGGAGTATGCATGATCCATCCCTGGCTTGTGGGGCCAAGGTCATTGTTAAGCTGTTTTCCTCCTTTGGTACTCATCCCAAACCCAGAAGGTTCCGAATGGGCCATCAGGGGCTGGGTCAGGCTGCCAGGGGCCAAGGGCACAGAGATGGGGATTACTAGGAGTGCACCAGATGACACCTGCTTATTCATCTTGACTTTTTGGGGACTCTGTTCTCTCATTGGTAAAAGGAATTCACAGAAGATGCTTTCACCAAATCCTAATACAGTGAGTCTTCTAAAGAACTCATTGTCCATTTAATTTCCTTTTTTTAATATTCCTGTAAAGCAGAGGGAAGAGGGAAATTACCTGTCTGTGCCCCAAAGTGGTATATATGAGATGGTGGTGGTTGGTAAACCAGACCAGTGACAGGCAACCCTAAAGGGCCCGACTCGCCTTTCCATGGTCATCATGTTGCAATGCCTTTTCTACTCTCCTGAAATGAAATTCATAGTCTATATAACCTATTTTCCCAGATAATTAAAAAATACAGCTTCCACTGCTAGATGAAGGAGCAATAACAAGAAATATTTATATAAGAGAATGTTTTATATTTAATAATGAAGTACAAAAGTTACAGGAGAATGTAACTTACATCTGTTTGTTTGAAGTATAAGCTAATATTCAACTTAATAATTTTGAAACTTAAAGAATATTTGCCTTTTTGGAGTAAGGGCTAGCCAGCATCATCAGTTTTTGATGTAGTGTTCAACAATTCATTTGTTGCATAAGTAAGGGCTAAATATATATGTATATTTGTGCACATTCATAGGATTACTGTGAGTTTGGTTATTTCAGACTGTAGATCTGTTTCAGGCGTGTTCACTGGTGCCGGAGACGCTGTGAGCGGCATCGCCAGAAGTGATAGGATTTTCTAAAACATTTTAATGTTTTAACATTTTACGTTAAAATGTTTTAACATATTCTAAAAAGTTTTCAACAGAACACTTCTTATTAGAGTTGCATTTTTTGGAAAACTGCCTTAAAAATGACTTTGTTTTTTATATCTAAACTAGAGTCAGAATTTTTTTTTGATTTTTTATTTTTTGAACGTAATTTCTATACCTGAGGTGAGGCTCAACCTCACCACCCCAAGATCAAGAGTTGCACGCTGTACTGGCTAAGCTGGCCAGATGCCCCTAAACTGGACTTAGGTTTTGCGCTCAGATATTTTATTTTATTTTATTTTGTTTTTTTTTCTTTTATTTTTTTATTGTTACTTAAATTAAAATTTTTTTCCAGTGTTCCAAGATTCATTCCCCATTCCCCGCACCCAGTGCTCCATGCAATACGTGCCCCCAGTACCCACCACCAGGCTCTCCCATACCCCCACCCCCCACCCTCCAAGTCCCTCAGTTTGTTTCTGTGTCCAAAGTCTCTGTTGATTCGTTTCCCTCCCTAGATTACCCTAGTTCCCATTGACTTTCCTTCTCCCACTGTCCTCCAGGTTACCCCTCATGCACCGCAAGTAAGTGAAACCATGTGATACTTGACTTTCTCTTCTTGGCTTATTTCACTCAGCATAATCTCTTCCAGTCCAGTCCATGTTGCTACAAAAGTTGGATATTCATCCTTTCTGATGGAGGCATAGTATTCCATTGTATATATGGACCACATCTT
>PITA01026704.1:0-22200 GCA_004023965.1 Spilogale gracilis
AGAGTCACGCTTCTCTAACTCTCCCCTGATCCCTGGCAACCATTAATCTGTCTTCCATCTCTTCAGCTTTACCACTTGAGGATGATTATAAAAGGAATCATACAGTATATAATCTTTTTAGATTGCCTTTTATCACTAAGTGTAATACCCTTAAGATCCTTCCAAGTTGTCGTGTATATGAATAATTCATTCTTTTTTACTGCTGAGTAGTTAGCCATAGTATGAATGCACTGAAGGTTGTTTAGCCACTCATCCTTTAAGGACATTTGTGTTGTCTCCAGTTTTTTGCTAATATGAATAAAGCCACTGTGAACATTCACGAAGACATTTTTGTGTAAACATCAGTTTTCATATTCTGGGAGAAATGTCCAAGAGTGCAATTTCTGGGTATGATAAGTGCATGTTTAGTTTTAAGAGAAACGGTCTGTTTGCTAGCTTTTTAAAAACAGATTTATCAAGGTATCATTGACATATAATAAATTGTAAGATTGAAAAGTGTACAATTTTATGTTTTGACAAAAGTATATACCCCAAAACCATCACCACAATAAAGATAATAAACTTTACCCACCAAAAGCTTTCTAATGGCTCTTCATAATCCCTTCCTCCTGCCCCTGCTTGCCTCCTGCCCCTGCCAACCCATTCCAAGGCAACCACTGATCTGCTTTCTGTCATGATGATTAGTTTGCACTCTCTAGAATTTCATATAAATGAGATCATGTTCTTTGAGGGGATGGGGAGTGCCTGGCTTTTCTCCTTTAACATAAATTATTTTGATATTCATTCATGTTGTTGCCTATAGCAATAATTAATTCCTTTTTATTGCCAAGTTGTAATCCACTCTATGAATATACTCAATTTATTTATCCATTCTTCTGCTGGGGACCATTTGGGAGGTTTGTAATGTGGGGCTCTTAGAAGTAAGGCTGTTAAGAACACTGACTTGCAAAGTCTGTGTGTGGGCACAGTTTCATTTCTCTAGGGTAAATGTGGAAGAATGGAATGGGTGGGCTATGTGGTAGATGCATATTTGATATTTTAAGAAACCGCCAACCCATTTTCCCCATTGTATCATTTTTACTTTCTCTTGGAAGAATATGAGAGTTGGGTTGTTCTATATCTTTACCAACATTTGGTTTAGTCCGTCTTTTTAACAGTAGACATCCTAGTAATTGTGGTATTTCTTTTTTTTTTTTTTTTAAAGATTTTATTTATTTGACAGAGAGAAACACAGCCAGAGAGGGAACACAAGCAGGGGGAGTGAGAGAGGGAGAAGCAGGCCTCCCGCCGAGCAGGAAGCCCGATGTGGGACTCGATCCCTGGTCTCCGGGATCATGACCTGAGCCGAAGGCAGTCGCTTAACCAACTGAGCCACCCAGGCGCCCCTAATTGTGGTATTTCATTGCAGTTTTAATTCCCATTTTCCTGATGACTAGTGATGTCGAGCATCTTTTCATGTGTTTATTTGTCCTCTACGTATCTTCTCTGGTGAAGGGTGTAATCAAATATTTGCCCTATTTAAATTGGGGTGTTTGTTTTCTTATTATTAAGTTTTAAGAATTTCCCAAGTATCCCTCCAATAAAAGTCTCCCCATCTTATTTTTCTTTTACATTCGTATTGGCAGATTAAGTTTCTGTTACTTTATTTATTTAAAGATTTATTTATTTATTTTGAGAGAGAGCACATGAGGGTGTGTGAGGGGAGGAGCAGGGGTAGAGGAGGGGCAGAGGGAGAGGGAAGGAGAATCTCAAGCAGACTCCCCACTGAACGCTGAGCCTGATGTGGAACTAGAGCCCATGACAAATGAGACCTGAGCCAAAATCAAGAGTTGGATGCCCAGGGGTGCTTGTGTGTTTAAGTGGGTTAAACATCTTCCTTAGGTTCAGGTCATGATCCCAGGGTCCAGGGATTGAGCTGTGCTTTGGGCTTCCTGCTCAGTGGAGAGCCTGCTTCTCTCTGTGTGTTGCTCCCCCTACTTGTGGGCTCTCTCTCTCTGTGTGTCCAATAAATAAATAAAAACTTACAAAAAAAAACAAAACAATTGGATGCCCAACGAACTGAGCCATCCAGGCACCCCAAGCTTCTGTTACTTTAATGCAACACAGCTCTAACTAATTCTGACCCCAGTTTGTGAGGTAAAGAGAAGTAGCTTTGAGGAAACCGAGGGAATGAGGTGGCAGCAGATCTTGGCACCAGGTGAGCTCGACAAGATGTCTTACTTGAGGAGGAGACACCTGCGTGAGCGTTTTTTTCACTGCCTTCCCCCTCTGCTTTCTTGATCCCCTTTTTTTGTTTTCAGCTGAGAATTCTTCTTGTTGTATTTGGCTTCAGCTCCTCAGGCTTCTTTCTCCTTGTTCTCTGCAATATTTATCAAGCACCTTCCAGGTGCCAGAAACTCTGCCAGAGACTGTGGGGAAAGTGATGGAAAGAGCACCATCCATGCTCTCAGAGAGCTCTTACTTAGTTCTGGACAAGTGACAGGGATGCACTCCGACACGTTGCAAAGCTGACTGTGTTAAATACAACGGCAGAGAAATAAACAACACTGGTAACAATACAGAAGAGAGCATTATTCTGTTGGGTTGAAAGTGAAGGTCATAAGCGATACAGAGATCTAGCGAAGGTTTCCCAGAGGAGGTGGCAGATAAGCTGGGCTTGGAAGAGTGAGTAAGATTTTAGCAAGTTGAGAGAAGGAAGGCGTGTTCTGGCAGAGAGAGCTATGAGAGTGTGGAATGAGCAGGGACAGAGTCTGCTCAAGGAACATCAGCTGTGGGGCGCCTGGGTGGCTCAGTTGGTTAAGCGACTGCCTTTGGTTCGGGTCATGATCCCGGAGACCTGGGATCAAGTCCCACATCGGGCTCCCCGGCGGGAAGCCTGCTTCTCCCTCTCTCACTCCCTCTGCTTGTGTTCCCTCTCTGGCTGTGTTTCTCTCTGTCAAATAAATAAATAAAATCTTAAAAAAAAAAAAAAAAAAGGAACATCAGCTGTGTGCCTGGAGTGTATAGTCTACACGAGGAACCGGGGGTGAGGTAAAGTGGGGTAGTGGCATTGCTATGGCTGGGACATTAAGTGAGAGCTGAGGCTGGAGATGGAGTACCCCGAAAGCCCAGCAAAGGAGCCCCAGGAAGTCTGTAAACAGGCGCTTACCACGATAGTCCTATCTGCTACTATCCTTTCAAGCTTACCCCAAATAAAAGAATACATGGAAACTTGAAGATACTATTTCACCTGCTGTTTTTCTTTAACGTTAAAGAGAACATCATTTAAAAAGTAGAGATAAATCATTTCATGCAATTTGTAATGATGATCTTTTATTTTCCTTAAAGTTTTCTCTGAATGCTAAAGTAATAAGACATAATGTGTAGAAACGTGAAAAGTATTTTTTACAAAGCATGATGACAGAAACTGGCCATAATCTTTCCTCTCAGAGATAACTACCACGCACTGAAGTTTTTCTTGTATGTTTCATCAGGACCAAGGCTCCCTCCACGGTTCATGGCACTATTGTTGTGTTCTGTGAATATTAGCTAGTGCTCTCAAGTCAGGAGAATGCTTCCAAAGGCCCTTAATATGAACCTCTGTTGTGGCATTCAGCCTTTCTACCCTATACTGTAGGCCTTTGTGAATTGTGAACTACTTGAGGTATGTCCCATCTTTGTATTCTCTCCATTTTCCGTTACCATTGGCCAGCCCCCACCACAAGATCTAACACAGTATCTCATATAAAGCCGGGACTCAGTAAATATTGTTTGGCTATAAGAAGGATAAATTAGGACTCCTGGGTGGCTCAGTCATTAAGCGTCTGCCTTCCACTCAGGTCATGATCCCAGGGTCCTGGGATTGATCTGCATCAGGCTGCCTGCTCAACAGGAAGCCTGATTCTCCCTCTTCCCCTCCTCCTGCTTGTGTTCCCTCTCTCACTGTGTGTCTCTCTGTCAAACAAATAAAATCTTAAAAAAAAAAAAAAGAAAGATAAATGGATGTTTTAATTTTATTATACAGGCCAGTGTTTCTCCCAGTTCGTTGGAGTTAATAGGGTTCAAGAGAGGGGCCTCCAGTTTACCATGTGAGACGTAGGGGTTTGCCAAGGCCCGCTCACATGGTAAACTGGGACCCTCCCAGCTCCACGTCTCCCAGCCCCACCCTGTTCAACCAGATCAGTTCCACTTTTATCTGCGTTACAGAGTTGGGCCCCACATAAGAGTCTATTTTTTAAAAAAGTATTCTTCTGATAAAAATAAAAAGTTTCAAAACTGCTGATGTAGATACTGATTTGCTGGTATAACTCCTTGAAAGAGAGGGGGAAAATATGAGTCCTAGTGCAATCTGTACTATACTAGGTATAAATCACTGAACCATTTTTAGACTAGACCATCCAAAGTTAGAAAGGAAGGCTTCAATATACCAGTGACGCAAGGCTAATTAATGACCAAAGGTGAGGCAGATGTCCCAGGATCATCATAAGACATCCGCGGACTCCCTGTTAGTAAATGTCAACACTTTTATGAGAAAAGCACTAGAATCCTCCTAATCCACTACACAATGTCTTTCATACTCTGAAAAAAGCTAAGATATTGGTGGTGTTAACAAATATCCTTTAGTCTTCCATAAATAACTTAACAAAGGGAGTGCCTGGGTGGCTCAGTCAGTGAGCTTCTGCCTTTGGCTCACTCAGGTCATGATCCCGGAGTCTTGGGTTCGAGCCCCGGGATTGAGCCCTGGGATCAAGTTCCACATTGGGCTCCCTGCTCATCAGAAAGCCTGCTTCTCCGTCTCTCATTCCCCCTGCTTGTGGTCCCTCTCTTGCTGTGTTTCTCTCCGTCAAATAAATAAATAAAAATAAAATAAAATAATTTAACAAAGGAACGGAGGCAGGTTCAAGAACTCTGAGAGTCTATCAGGTTTGTGTGTCCCTCACAATTTCTTGAGGCAAAGATTCTTTTTTTTTTTTTTTAAAGATTTTATTTATTTATTTGACAGACAGAAACACAGCTAGAGAGGGAACACAAGCAAGGGGAGGGAGGGAGGGAGAAGCAGGGCTCGCCGCAGAGCGGGAAGCCTGAAGTGGGGCTCAATCCTAGGACTCCGGGATCATGACCTGGGCCTAAAGCAGATGCCCAAGGACTGAGCCACCCAGGCGCCCGGTGGCAAAGATTCCAAGCTCTTTTTCTAAATACCTGAATGGAAGATGTCATAGGTGAATAAGAATATTAACAATGGCCCTTAGACTTCTGAGCATGTGTGAACCTAGCCAAGTCACTTAAATATGTCTAAGCTCAGTTTTCTCACATGTAAACTGGTGATAATAATATCTGTCCCACTTTCCAGGAAAGGATGTCCCATAAGTCATGGAGGGTCATGAACATGAAGGAGCATTGTGAACCTTGAAGTGCCATACAAATGAAAGATGCTATTGCTGATGCTTCTGCTCAGAATCTTGTTGTTCTCGACCTTTTTTTGACAGAAGCCTGTGCTGCTCCTCCTTACTTCTTCTCCTCCTTCTTTCTCTTTGCCTCAGATTCCAGGGAGTCAGCCCATTCCTGAGCAGGCAGCCACCCGACATGTGAAGAAGCCAGAGAACTCAAAAGAAAGCAAAGTTTTAAAAGGAGGTGACAAAAATTAAATTATCATCTGATCCAACAATTCTACATCTGGTCGTATAACCCCCCAAAAGAAAGGCAGGATATCGGAGGGGTATTTGTACACCCATCTTCATAACAGCAACATTCACAATAGCCAAAAGGGTGGATACATCACAAGTGTTCATTAGCAGGTGAGTAGATAAACAAAATGCAGTGTACACATAAAATGGAATATTTTCGCTCTTCAAAAGGAAAGAAATCCTGGCACATGCTTCAGTATATGAATGCATCTTGAGAACATTATGCTTAATGAAAAAAGCCAGTCGTAAAAAGATAAATACTCACAAGAGGCATCCAGAGTAATTGAATTCATGAGACAGAAAGTAAAATGGTGGTTGTCAGGGGCTCAGGGGAGGAGGGAATGGAGAGTTGTTCAATGGGTAAGGAGCTTCAGTTCTCCAAGATGAGAAGAGTTCTTGAGATGGGTTGCGAAAAATGTGAATGCACCTGACACTAATGAGCTCTACACTTAAAAGTGGTGAAGATGGTACATTTTGTGTTCCATGTATTTTACTACAATTTGAGATTGTGACCTGAGCCAAAGGCAGAGGCTTAACCCTCTGAGCCACCCAGACGCACCGAACAATTAAAAAAGTTTAAGACAAAGAGGAGTTAATAAGTCATATGTGAAGGAATGTTTCAGGTAAAAAAAAAAGTTTAAAAAATATTCAAGCACGGGAAAGCATGGTATGTTCCGGGAACAGCATGTGATTCTAATATGGCTGCAGAGACCGGACAATACAGGACCTCATACACCATGTTTAAGAATTAGGACTTCAGGGGCACCTGGGTGGCTCAGTTGGTTAAGCAACTGCCTTTGGCTAAGGTCATGATCCCGGAGACCCGGGATCAAGCCCCACGTCGGGCTGCCTGCTCAGCGGGAAGCCTGCTTCTCCCTCCCTCACTCCCCCTGCTTGTGTTCCCTCTCTGGCTGTGTTTCTGTCTGTCAAATAAATAAAATCTTAAAAAAAAAAAAAAGAATTAGGACTTCAGGGGTGCCTGGGTGGCTCAGAGGGTTAAGCCTCTGCCTTCAGCTCAAGTCATGATCTCAGGGTCCTGAGATCAAGTCCCACATAGGCTCTCTGCTCAGCGGGGAGCCTGCTTCCCCCTCTCACTGCCTGCCTCTCTGCGTATTTGTGATCTCTCTCTGTATCAAATAAATAAATAAAATCTTTAAAAAAAAAAAAGGGAATTAGGACTTCATCTAGGGCGCCTGGGTGGCTCAGTCGTTAAGTGGCTGCCTTCGGCCAAGGTCATGATCCTGGAGTCCCAGGTTCAAGCACCACATCAGGCTCCCTGCTCAGTGGGAAGCCTGCTTCTCCCTCTCTCACACCCCCTGCTTGTGTTTCCTCTCTAGCTGTGTTTTGCTATGTCAAATAAATAAATAAAATCTTTTTAAAAAAAATAATTAGGACTTCATCTAGAAAAGCAATACTGAATTGATTTGCTTAAGGTTGTTTATCAAGTTGAGGACACGATATTGACAGGATCACTCCAATCTCCTGATTCCCGGGTTACTGGGTGTGTATTTGTGTAGATATAGGATTTATGTTTAATAATCATCTTAAATGAGTAAACGTGTATATGAAACACCAATACTGTCATGTTTAATGTTTAACCCATTCATTAAGTTGTAGCACACATTTTCCAAGGAAGAAATGTCATTCATACAGATCTTCAATTTTCTGTTATCATCACTTATTAAGCCCTTTGAAGTTGAAAAAAAGTGTAAATTCCATTTAACAACAGGAGGCCACAAAATAACACCTATGATACTATTTTTGTAAGAAAAAATATGTATGCTTGACAAATACTGGAAATATCTACAACAATGCTAGTAGTTATCTTTGGGTTGTATGATTTTGTCTAATTTTTGTCCGTTTTCCTAGTGCTTTTTTGTTTCTTCACTGAGCACATGAACTGAAAGAAAATGTTAGTAAAGCAAAAGTAATTCTAAGGTACATTCTATCAGATGGCAAAATTATCAAAATATTTTGGCAATTGTGCCAATCAATACTTTTGAGTTAAAAGCTAATAATCCCCTGGCAGGTCAGCTTGGATCTGTAGAAGTTGGGAACGTCAGAGAGCAGCTCCTAAACCAAGAGGATCTCAGCCCTCAGTGCCTCCTTCCCTTCTTCCCTGTGCAACAGTACCTTTCATTCTCCTGCCCAATTAGGCGGTCTTTCTAGAACCAACACCTACTTAATGGGATCACTCAGCATATATTTTGACATCAAGGTGCTTAGGGGCACCTGGCTGGCTCTGTCAGTTAAGCATCTGACTCTTGATCTCAGCTTAGGTATTGGCCCCACATTGAAAAAAAAAAAGTGCGAAAGTACCCTAGGAGCAAAGTGTGCTGGGAACTCCACGATCTCTCGCCAACGAGGTCGTGTTAGAGACCTACCTTCAGTTCAGAACTCCTTGCCTTAAAAAATGAGGTCACTTGGGGAAGCAAAGGATAGGGAAGGAAATAAGATTGACAAAGTAATGTCAAAAGGCACGAGAAGCTTCTAGGGAAGGAAGGAAGGAGGGAGCCTAAACCCTAGCCCTGTGTGCATGAGGGCATAGCACCTGCTTCAGGAGGGACTTCAGTGAGATGCTGATCACAGCTTCTAATCATAAAGGTCATCCTGCTGTCACATGTGACTGGAGAGACTCAGACTGCTCTTCTCAGAAATCAGAGAAGTCTAGAATTCTAAATCTGTAATAATAGAATGGACCCTCACTGTGCCTAGCTTTCCCTGATTTCCCAAGGCCTCATTGCTGCTTTTCATCCTCCTCTTTCCAGAACTGGAAACGTGTTCCTCCTTTCTTCCTATGGCTAAGTTATCCTTCAAGGCTGGGTTTGCTTTCTTACCATGTATCACATTATACTTAAGTTCTCTGTACTGACTTCCTTCATTTAACAATAGCTCCTGAGACAAGATTTGGGTTTTATTCACCTTTGTGGTCACAGTGCCCAAAACACAATAGGTGGTATTAAATAATGCTCGGACTGAATTGACCTGATCGAAGAATTATGGCTCTCTTGTTGCTAACATTTCCACATTTTCTACTTGAAGGTGAGCAGCATTTTCACTGACAACTGAGCTCGGTGCACTGACCACCTTCCACTGCCTCCAGAGACCCAGCCTCCTTCTAGAGCCATCGATAGTACTATCCATTGGCACCATTTCAAGAGCATCCTGTACTGAGCCCTTTGGACAGAAGGGTGTTCCTTGGGGCAGAAGGACTTAAGCAGTTCCCTGGCTGGTAGCACTAGCTCTGGACTGCCTAAAGTCCGTTATACTATAATATAAATCCCTGACCTCACCACTTCTCTAGAAAACAATATTTTACCTTTAAGAAGACTGGAGTTAAGAATTTTAAAGCAGCCTCCTCCCGAGTATGGAGGATTCTAGGATAAGACTTTCTCTGAATAGAAGTCTCCCTTGCTCCCTTCTGCACAACCTTCTCACCATGACCAGACTTAAAAGGTGCTCATTGAGATTCTGTGCTCAGAGCCCAAATCTATCCCACAGTACAATTTTGCCAACCAGCCAACTGGTTAGGCTTTGGAGAACCACTTTAGTGATCCCCAGTAATCTGTGTTCCTCAAGTGATCTCAGCCTGATAAAGGACAAGTGAATAGGCTAACCACAGGCTCGACCTGGCCTGAACTTGCCCTAGACCTGTGCTAAACCTCCTGGTACTTTGGGTCACAACAGCACTAGTCACACCCAAGCTTCCAGTATAAGGTCACCATGTGAAAAACGGAAACAAAACCCTGGTCTCAGGAGATTGTCCTAAATGCTGTGCTATGTTTGTTTTTATTCTCTCTTGATTTGTTCACAGTTAACCTGCAAAGTTAAGTGTGAACAGGCAACTTCATGAACAGAGATAATGAAGCCTGGAGAACAATTATAAGAATTGTGTCCTCCTGCAGCATTTCCTTGGAAGGTTCTTCAAATTAAGCCACAGGCTGCTTTTCTTTCTGGCTTTACTGTAGAGTCACCAAACTGTAGAAAGAGAATGATTCACCAAATAAGCTTTTGCTTTCTTTTTCTGGTGCTTCATCTAACTGGCTTATGCCTCAGAGTAAAGCTATTATAATGACATTATCCTTCTAATGAGCAATGGTGCAATGCTTTGCTGACGGCAATACCCAGAATTATGCAGTGTTTAAAAGCCACCATGACTTTAGGGAATACTCACTAATTTTTCTATTGCAAATACTGTAGTCATATTCAAAATGAATGAGTTTAATTCTTTTGGCATTTTTTCAAACTTTTAATTCTTTTAATAAATCACAGCTCCCCAAAGGAATAAGTGTAGTTCATTAGCAGTGCTAATGAAAATGTCATCTTCAGTAAAACTTACTAGAAAATCATTCCCTGGATGTTTTCAGATGCTTTTGTTTGCCAATTTTATTAATGAAAAACCTGTGGTCTGCATTAGTAAACTGAACATAATTCTTTGGTGGGTGGGGGACAATCATTTTTAGACAAGTATTTACTTATATAATTTTAAAAACAACTCTAACAATAACACAATAGTGTTACCAACCTTCAGGGGTACTAAAAGATTCTTTAAAACTAAGACTAGCACGAAACACATTATGGTTAGTAATTCTTTTCTGCCATTATATTAATTGCCAAGGCCTTCTCTTCATTCACATTTAATGAAGGTACTTTGGGGAGTTTGAAGCAAATAGTTTGCCTGCTCCAGAGCATAAACAGTGACTGAAGATTTAAATTTCCAAATTCCAAGGCTTTAGCTCTATAGTGTCCTAAATACGTTTTACTTTAGTGCCCGGTTTATACGAGCATGATACATAGTAGTTGAACCCAATAAATGAAGGTTCTATTGAAGTAGTAGACTAAACAGTGATTCTGATAGCATTTTTGCTCCTTTTGGGAACTACTTGTCATTGAGGAAATGATGACCACCTAGACAAGAACTATGGCTAGGTATTCAGAGCTTGCCATACTTTGGGAGTCAGCTACTATTACCTGTGTTTGGCAGGGACTGAAAGGTAGACAGAGGAGTGGAAAAACTACAGCAAAAAAAAAGGGAAAGCTTCAACTATGCTTTAATTAGAGGTTATGGACATGGGAAAGCTGAAAGCAGGATTCCTAGAAGTAGGACATTTTATACTAATTCAGGGAGCATATTAGGTTGTCTCTGGTTAGTTCTCAGTTAAAAGCAAGGGCAGAAAATAGTGAAGCAGGCAGTCGTCGAACAAGTTCTAATCATTCTAGACCAACTGCTGCAGAGACTGTCATTAGACTCTTTGGACTGGTTTGCTACAAGAGGCTGTGGGTCAGAGACCTACTGTCATATACAGTCTAGCCAATATCTGTGTATATATTCACTCTCTCATTATATATAGCACTCAGTTTCTTGAATTGCTTTCTCATCTCCATCCTTCTTGAAATCTCAAAATGTCATGGGCATGCAAAGTGATTTACCAAGCTATGAAATCCACTCCTAAAGAGCAGAAGTCAGAGAAAGGGGACAAAAATAGGAATGAAGGACAAATTTTACACTAAGCATACATGCTTCTCAACCGTTTGATGTTTTATTTTTTAACCATAAACAGTTATCAATTACATAATTTTAAAAATTGTGTATTTATTTAAAATACGTACCTGTAAAGAAAACACCAGAATATGAACTAAGGCATACTAATATTTTATTTTATTTTATTTATTTTGGGGGGTAGGTGTAGAGGGAAAGGGAGAGAGAGAATCCTTTTTTTTTTTTTTTTTAAGATTTTATTTATTTATTTGACAGAGAGAGATCACAAATAAAGAGGCAGGCAGAGAAATAGGGGGAAGCAGGCTCCCCGCTGAGCAGAGAGCCCAATGTGGGACTCGATCCCAGGACCCTGAGATCATAACCTGAACTGAAGGCAGAGGCTTAACCCTCTCAACCACCCAGGCACCTGGGAGAGAGAGAATCTTAAACAGACTCCACGCCAAGCCCAATGCAGTGCTCGATTTCACCACCCTGAGATCATGACCTGACCTGAAATCAAGAATGGAACACTTAACTCACTGAGTCACCCGGGGGCCGCGAGCATACTAATACTTTAATACATGCATATAAGGACTGATTTTACTTGGAGTTTGTATGATTTAGCAGGGAAGAAATGATATCTTCACTCTCAAGGATCTTCTATTTGTTTCTAGGAATTTTAGAGATTTATGCACACATGAAGTTGGAAAGTTTCTAAGAAGTGATTTCACAATTGTCGACAAGCAGAACTACATTTAAACTTTCCTAGAGGGAACATCAGAGACCCCTAGTAGAGGAAATTCTGCACTCTTGTCATTCTGGTCTTGTGATGGCCACTTCCTCCAGCAGCTCATTCTTCAGGAGGAACAGCTGTCACAGCAGTGAAAAGAGCAGAGGCCAGCTGCAATTGGAGTAACAGATTCTTTGCATCTACATTTAGCAATGGTATTCTGCTTAAGGATTCAGTACGGCACGGAAGTCAATGTGCTATCATTTGGCTTCTCTTTATATAAATTTTAAATAATCTTTATCATGAATCCAATTACTGCATGCAAATAGTTTTTTAAAGGTCAAAGAATGCTAAAATTTTACAGTAATAATAATTAAATAGCTCCCTGCCTTTTCCTCCTCTCCCTGCTGCCCGCCATCCCACTCTGGAGAGGAATCTTCAGTTCTTTTAGCTGTTCCAACTGGAATTTACTTCTATATTACTAGGTCATATAGGTGACTGAGACTTGTTCATCAGTTGAAATTATCAATTGCCTTTCTAACTATTTATTATCTTTCTGAAACTATCAGTTTACAGATTCTCATTCTATCACAATTCTCTTCTTGTCGCTGTCGAATCAGTTTATTATTTTCAATACTAGAGCTACAAAAATTTGCACTTTTTAAAAAAATATTTTATTTATTTATTTGACAGAGAGAGACAGCAAGAGAGAGAGAACATAAGCAGGGGAAGTGAGAGAGAGAGAAGCAAGCTCCCCACCAAGAAGGGAGTCTGATGCGGGGCTCGATCCCAGCACCTTAGGATCATGACATGGGCCAAAAGCAGACACTTAATGACTGAGCCACCAAAATATTGCCCCCCAAATATTGCATTTTTGAGTCAAGTAGTGTATGATCATTATATATTCTTTCTTATACAATTTATTTTCCTGGAGTGAAAAGATGTTTCCATTTGTTTAGTTTTCTTTCAACATCGCAAGTTTTCTCACACCCTCCAACAGCTCTGAAAAACTCTTGATACATTTTTCCATATGACCAAAACTGTTTACCAATCCCATGTCTATCTTGGTTACATCGATCCTGAAGTCCTCCCACCTTCCAGTCTGTACTGTTTTCTCTCAAAGTGCCACTAAGCAGCTATGAGCCTGAAATTGCATTAAACCAACATCCTGGGAATTCCCCTGCCCCCATTCAATGTTGGATTCTGTTTCTTAGATCCTATGTCTCCTTCCTTTTTGTTTGTTTGTTTGCTTGTTTGTTTTTTTTAAGATTTTATTTATTTATTTGATGGAGAGAAATACAGCGAGAGAGGGAACACAAGCAGGGAGTGACAGAGGGAGAAGCAGGCTTCCCGCCGGGCAGGGAGCCTGATGTGGGGCTAGATCCTGGGTCTCCAGGATCATGACCTGAGCCGAAGGCAGTCCCTTAACCAACTGAGCCACCCAGGCGCCCCTCCTTCCTTTTTGTTTTATGCCCTCATTTTATTAAAGCACATCTAGAAGCCTCCTAAAAAAAGCATACATGATTCATGGGAGGTCAATTTTTTGAAACACCAAAAAACATTTTTTTTTCAACTTTACTCAAATTGCTAATCTGATTAAATATGTAATCCTGAGGAAAAGTAATTTTTCCTTAGAATTTTAAGGGCATTGTTTCACTGTCTTCTAATTTCCAATGTTATTGAGAATTCTGATGTCATTCTGATTTCTGATTCTTTGTACGTGGCTGTTTTTTTGTTGTTGTTGTTGTTGTTTTTTCTGGAAACATTTAGGATGTAAATTGCATTTTGAGTGTTTCAAAATATCACAATGTGTTTTGGTGTGGATCTCTTTACATTCATTATTATGATGCTCAGGAGGCCTTTTTTGATTTATAGCTTCTTGTCTTTCAGTTCTGATAAATGTCTTGTATAACCTGCTTGACTTACTCCCCTTATTTTAGTCATTTTTTGTACTATTTAATTTCCTTCCCTGATCCCTCTTCTGGAATACCTATCTTTTGATGTCCCTTGTTTACCACTACTCTCACTTTCCTATATTTTCTTTCTTAATCTTTCTTTCTGGAAATTTCTGTGACTTTGTCTTCCAACCTTTTATTGAATTTTATGTTTTATTTTCAAATTTTTATTTCAAAAAGCTTTCTTTTTATAGTTTTTACTTCATGGGTTTAAGATATGAGTTATAATTTCTTGTTTTGTTTTGTTTTGTTTTTTTCCTCTGTTCCTCGCAATGACTCTGAAATCCTGTTTTCTTTGAGTTTCCCCCCGCTGGTTTGTCAATTTTTTGGGTCTCTGTCTTTCATTATAGAGGCATTCCCCAAATGTCTGGTGATCTTTGGTTGCCCTTGTTGTTGAAAGCTGAGCTGATGAAAGGCCCCCATTCTATGCAGGGGCTCTGTTGGCTGGCCAGCATTCTTGAAGGGCAATAAGGTGGTCAATGTGACTTTTTAAAAAATAGCTTTACTGAAATATAATTCACATACCATACAGTTCACCCATATAAAGCATACAATCCAGTGGCTTTTTAGTGTTTTGACAGTTGTGTACCCATCAACACAGTCAATTTTAGGACATTTTCGTTAAACAAAGCAAAAGAAAAACTGTCACCCCTTAGCCTTCCCTCACCAACCCCTCTCCTTTCATTGCCCCTCAGTCTTAGGCACCCACTAATCTACTTTCTGTCTGTGGATTTGCCTATTCTGGACATGTCATACAAATAGAGACATACAACATGTGGTCCCTTGTAACAGGCTTCTTTCACTTAATATAATGTTTTCAAAGATTATTCATTTCGTAGCATATATCAGGACTTCATTTCTTTTTATTGGTGAATAATAACTCATCGTATGGATATATCACATTTTATTAATCCAGTCAACATTTTGTAGACTTTAAGGTTGTTTTCACTTTTTAGCTCTTATGAATACTGCTGCTATGAACATTTATATACAAGTTTTGCATGGACATATGTTTGCAAGGACATATGTTTTTAAATTTGTGATGTATAGCTAGGTGCGGAATTGTGTCATATGTTGAACTATTTGAGTAACTGCCAGACTTTTCCAAAATGGCTGTACCATTTACATTTCCACCAGCAATATATGAGAGTTCTGATGGCTCCACATCCTAGGCAGCACTTGTTAAAATACGTATGTCTTAACAGATAAGTCTTTTTGATTATAGCTAGCCCAGTGGGTGTGAAGTTGCGTCTCATTGTGGGTTTGACTTATATTTTCTTGACGGCTCACCCTAACTTTTGTTGTGACCCCCTCAACTAACTATGCATTGATCTTTTTTGCATTGACAATTCAATTTTCAGCCCAACCATGGCTCTTGTGGATGGGGCTTGTGAGGAAAGAATGGGGCTTATGGGGGAACCTCTCTGTGTTCAATATGCACATTTTCCCTTATTCTACTGGTTTTATACTGTAATCACCATCTCCCTCCAGGTTGGTGTCCCTAAATCTAAAGCTTCTCATTTTCTCCAATAAATAAAGCTCTTGTCTTTTAAAGAAAGAGGGAAAGGTGGTCGCCTGAGTATGTGGGAACCTAGCATCTCAGTTCTCCTGTCAATCATTCTCTTGTTTTCAGATCCTGTCCCACCATACCTAGTGGCACCTCATTATCAGTGGTATCTGGAACCTTTATTTCTTCAACGTCTTTAGGGTTCTCCAAGACAAGTATACGTGGATTTGGGGGGGAGTGATTTAAATTTTTCATTAAGAAATATTTCAGGGGCGCCTGGGTGGCTCAGTTGGTTAAGCGACTGCCTTCGGCTCAGGTCATGATCCCAGAGACCCAGGATCAAGCCTCACATCGGGCTCCCTGCTTGGCGGGAAGCCTGCTTCTCCCCTCTCACTCCCCGTGCTTGTGTTCCCTTTCTGGCTGTGTTTCTCTCTGTCAAATAAATAAAATCTTTAAAAAAAAAAAAAAAAGAAATATTTCAGGGTGCCTGGGTGGCTCAGTGGGTTAAAGCCTCTGCCTTCGGCTCAAGTCATGATCTCAGGGTCCTGGGATCGAGGCCGGCTCTCTACTCAGTGGGGAGCCTGCTTCCTCCTCTCTCTCTGCCTGCCTCTCTGCCTACTTGTGACCTGTCTCTGTCAAATAAATAAATAAAGTATTTTAAAAAAAAGAAATATTTCAAATATTCACAAAATCAGAGGATAAGTAGAAGAGATAATCTTGTATTTACCACGAACATGCTAACATCACACATGTGTGCCCTCATCCACACTACATATTTTTTTTCTCCCTACTTGGTTGTTGTGGGGTTTTTGTACCTTGCAGAGGGGGTGTTATTTACCACTCCCCCAAATCCCAACTCAGGCACTTGAATTTGACCAATTCTCCAACTATTTCAGTCTTGGTGGGGTAACTAAGCATTCTTATTTTCATTGAAGATGGAGGAACAAGTTTCTTCTTGTTCTAATATTTTGGGAGGGATTTTCTGAGGGGGAAAAAGAATAAAAACATAGATTTATTCTGTTCCCTTGAATCAAAGCATCTCTAAATTATTATGGCAACATTTGTTATTAAATATTTGTTCCTCCCTTATTCTTAAATTACTTCATTCATCTTCATTAGCAACTGATAATGCTCCCTCTTTTTATTTCTGTTCTCATAGTTATTATTTTGTTGTCTCCCACCAGTTTTAGGTTTTACTTTATTTATTCATATAGCAATTTGCAATTTGAAATAATATCCAGTTGGGGGAATTTTTGCAGGATTTTTAATAAGCAGATTTGGAAGTTTCCTCTACTGTAGTCCAATTTAATTGTAAAAGGTAGAGAATTTTTTTTAAAGATTATTTATTTATTTATTTGACAGAGAGAGAGATCACAAATAGGCAGAGAGGCAGGCAGAGAAAGAGGGGGAAGCAGGCTCCCTGCTAAGCAGAGAGCCCTGATGTGGGATTGGACCCCAGGACCCTGAGATCTGACCTGAGCCGAAGGCAGAGGCTTTAAACCACTGAGCTACCCAGGCGCCCCAAGGTAGAGAATGTTTTGATTGCAAATAATTAATCTCAGTTGATAAAATTATCTTCTGAAATAAATTAATCTAATTTAAATGATTCTTTGTCTTTACTATTCTTATGAGCTTGAAAAGAGGGAATAATAAAGAATTCAGGGTTATACAACATGAGGAACAGGAAAATTACAGGTCTAGAGAGTGTCATTTTCGAAAAATGAAAGACTGGCACAGAAAGCTTTTGGAAGACTGTGGCAGTTTTCTGTACTAGAAGAGATCGGTCATTGGACTTAATTCATGCCCAGTTTTGGAGAACCTTTTGGCTTCTATTGCTTATCAGAATTCTATTAGCCATGCCACATCTCAAAAATGAAATACAAATGACTTCCTAAAATTGGAAGTGTTTCTTTAAATTCCAATTAAGTTTCCAAATTTGTGTTCTCTGCCTATGAAAGGATAATCTGGCCAAAGGGCCCTACCCAGAACCTTCTTTGAATAGACACTGGTAATCCTCTTGGCAGGGAGTGGGATGAGGAGGCTGTCTCATGTAAACAGATTTAGTATTAATCCCAAGTATTTCAATATGGGATCCCACGGTTCTGTCAATATCCCAAGTTCTTCAAAAGCATAATCGCAAATTTGGTTAAACTTAGAAATGTATCTTTAGAAAAGATTACTAATTCCCATTCCATCTCCTAGCCAAGAGAAAGATTGATTATTCCTGAAATGCTGGTGGCATGCTGCTATTACTAAAAAGCCCTTTGATAATTGTGTGTTGCTACTGTCTGGGAGTTCTTCTGGAGCTTACTTCCCATATCTGTCAAATGAGAGGATGGCATTAGATAGTGTCTGAGGGCCCTTCCAGGTTGGATGTACCATACATTTATGAAACCTCTCCTTTATACTCAAGGGTACTTGTCAGGGTAAAGGAAGGAGAGAAGGAAGCCATTCAAATAAATGCCTTTGCATTGAAAAAAAAGCAACTCACTTAGTCATAACATAAAACTAGGGTGTGGATATTTATTTCTTTGTGGTCAGAAATAGGTGATATTACCCTATTTCCATCAGAATTGTCTCAGCTGTTAAAGGCATTCAAATATATGATAAATAGGTAAAGATTAGCCAATTTGGTGTGCTTTATTCTATCTATAGATCTATTTATAATATCTCTCAATGCCTTTCTTTCTTTCTCTTAGTGTCTTTCTCTTTGATTTTCTGACCCTGTCTCTCATATACACACATGCACACACACACAGTGTGTGCTTTTTTTTTTTTTTTAAAGGAAAGGAGTCAGGTAGAGAAAAGTAAACAGTCCAAAGGAAAAAACAGTGAACTAATGTTTAGTCCTACCTCCATTTTCAGCTAGCTTGGTGTTGTAAACAGCCTTCTTTCTTTCTTCCTCAGTGTCTTGCTCTGCAAATTGGGATATCATAGGCAGTAAGTTTATCTCATAGGTTGCTCTGAGACTACAATGTGTTAAATCTGTCTTTGAACACTATATGAAGGGCTCTACCCATTTAAAAGTATACCTGTTTCATCCTATACCCTTTTAGGAACCCATTACACCATCATACAGAAATCTGAGGTAGATTATCCATGAAAAAGCACGAGTTCAGGGACTTAATTGTCATGGAGATGAGGGACTATCCACTTTTAAAGGGAATTTATTTCAACTTGTACCTTTTATTCTTTTTTTTAAAATATTTTATTTATTTATTTGACAGAGAGATCACAAGTAGGCAGAGAGAGAGGAGGAGGCAGAGAGAGAGGAGGAGGCAGAATCTCTGTGGAACAGAGAGCCTGATGCAGCCTCCGTCCCAGGACGCTGAGGTCATGACCTGAGCCCAAGGCAGAGGCTTTAACCCACAGAGCCACCCAGGCGCCTTTTTTTTTTTTCTTTTAAAGATTTTATTTATTTGACAGAGAGAAACTCAGCGAGAGAGGGAATACTAGCAGGGGAAGTGAGAGAGGGAGAAGCAGGCTTCCCGGCCCAGCAGGAATCCTGTTGTGGGCTGATCCCGGGACCGCAGGATCATGACCTGAGCTGAAGGCAGACGCTTAAAGACTGAGCCACCCAGGCGCCCCCGTGTACCTTTTATTCTGGTAAGAATTATCTAAACAAAAGGAGATCAGTCTCAGTACCACTAAAACTGCATAGAATGGATTCTCAATGTACATGAAATGGCACTAATACCACAGTAGAGAATGAAGTTTCAAATGCTTAGAACTGTGGTCTCAGAGGTCTTTTAGCCCAGGTTTCTGTCCTGGGTATGTACCTCCCTCCGACAAGGAGGATTTGCTGGATTCTTTTGCTCTTGCCTTGATAGGTAACTCTCACCATCTTGGGGCTGCTCCTAGGAATTTTGGATATTTCTGACAAATCACGTTGAAGAAGAATTTCCTGTGTCCTGGCAACTTTAGTCCTGGCCCCCAGATACACAGACTAAGCCTCTTTGAAGATTGAATTCAAGCTCCTCAGATCCCTCTCTTTTCTCAAATAAATGACTCTAGATTCTACAATCATTCCCACTGGGTTCAAGCTTCATATCCCCAATTATTCTGGTTACTTTCTTCTTTCCAGATGATAGTTTAGGTAGACTCTTCTTAAAGTTTGCTGCCAGGAAATGCCCCCTGAGCAATTTGTGGAGATCTGACCAGCATGGTTACTCTCACATTCTCAGCACTGTTCTTCTTTTTACAGCCTAAGCTGGCATAAACATTGTTGACAGCATCAAATTATTTCCTTTCAGAGATTGCCTTGGCACATCGTGAGAGAAAATGATGCAGTAGGGACTGGCAAGATCCGAACATCTTTACAGAGGGTAGGCTGGGGACCTGAACAGGGAAAAGGGAAAGCCAGAGATGCGAAGCTTATGGGTGGCTTGGGTAGAAGGATAGTAGGGGAGGGAAAGTTTAGAACTGAGAGACAATATTCTTAGAGATCAACTTTCTGACAACTGAATAGAAGAACACAAGCTTCAAGCTTTTCCCTGTGGTCCTCTGACTCCTAAGTCTTTTAAGTTATTTGAAAGAAAAGTTAACATGGGGCTGGAAAGTTTATATATTAAAAATATTCTTTTTAATGAGGAGCTTGGAAAAGTAATATCAGATGCTATATTGGATCCTATTTGACGGCAGCTGCTACCTGCATAAAGTAAGAAAGTCTTCAAGGATATAAAAGTTATTTGGAGAAATCCAGATGTTATCGATTTGTATTTTGTGATGATGTGGCAGGCAGTCTCTAAGATGGTATCTAATGATTCTTAGGTCCTGTTATTCACACTCCTGAGACTGACCTAAGTAGCCAATAAGATGGTGTGGAAAAGATGGAGTGTTACTTCTGAAGTTAGGTCATGAAAGATATGGCTGCTGTCTTGCCCTCTTGGATCATATGCCCTGGAGGAAGTCAGCCACCATGTCATGAAGACATTCAAACAGCTCTATAGAAAGATCTTCATGGTGAAAAAAGGAGGCCTCCTGCCAACAGTCAGCATTGACTTACTAGCCATGTGACTGAGCCATGTTGGAAGAGGGTCCCTTAATCCCCACTAAACCTTTAGACTAGCTCTGGTAGACATCTTGACTGTAATCTCTTGAGACACTAAGCCAGAACCATCCAGCTAAGGTCCTCCTGAATTCCTTATCTGCAGAAATGTGAGATAATGTTTATTGCTGTTTAAGTTACTAAGCTACTAAGTTTTAAGCTACTAAGCTACTGAGCTTGAGGAATTTATTATGAAATTATAGATAACTAATACAGGTGAATAGAAAGGAGGAATAAGGAATAAAGACCTCTCATTCTAGCCCTGGACTTGTCCTGGTCCCTAAGGATGAAAGCAGTGCTAGCTTCATTTCTTCTTTTGGACACTGCTGACAACCAAGAGAGCTAGAGGATGACAAGAAGGAAGGGCTTCATGCCCTCTTGTCATCCTCTTCCTTCTCCTTTCTCTCCTCTTTGTCTTTAGTGGAAGACTAGGATGATTCTCACACAAATTTTGCTTTTGACTTTATAGAGGTCCCCCTGGGAAAAGCTGCACTGGCCTTTATCCATTCCTTACAGGCTGTGGTTCCTTGAGAGCAGGACTTGGATCTTAATTAACTGTTTCTATTCTCATTGCCTAGCAAGTGAACATATAAGAATAATGAATGATATTAAGGGTGAGGGCAAAGTCCCTCCTTCCTCCTGAAATCTGAAGAGATTCCATTCTTAGAATGCTTCCTTAACTGGAACTATTCCATTCACAGTTCATCAATGAAGTCTTGATAATAATAGCATGCATGCCATCAGTCATTTTCACTATTACAGACCTCTCTAGTTCACTATTTTAAAAATGTCTCTAAGCTCCTTGCTTTAGGAGCTTCCTTTCACTTTTTCATCCCATTTCTTCTATGGAATGTTGCTTTAAACTGTTGCTTGAGTTCCCAAGATGCTTGACCTAGGAGAGCATAGACATCTACTACTAAGATACCAACCACTGTCACGTTGTCCAAAATCATAGAGGAAAGAGCTCTGTATTGGAGATAGAAGAATTCTGGGCTGCTCTCACTGATTAGTCTATATGCCTTGGGCAAGTTGCTTCCCCTCTCTGAACCTCAGTTTCTTTATCTTAAACTGAGAGACTGGTTTTAGATGAGCTTTAAAGTCGTTGTTGGGTTCTCTCTAGTTAGAATTCCAAGATGCAATCCAAAAGTGAAACCCGATGGTCAGCACACCTTTGAGTAACTATTATAGCTACAGTACACGTTTTCCGGGTCTTTCCTTTATTACCCCAAGCATATGGCCTCAGCGAAAGGCTGTCAGGTTTACCAGGTAGAGTCTTCCGGTTTTGAAAGACGATCTTCCCGCTTCCAGTTTTGTAACTAACTCTGAGTGACCTTGGACAAATTCTCCCTGGACCTCAGAGGAGGCTCCAAGACCTGAACAGTGACTTGGAGAGATTTTCGCAATTTCTTCCTTCTACTGCCTGGGTGGCTCAGACCCAGAGCCCGGTTCTGGCCGATCTCAAGTCCCTCTCTGACGAACAGTCTAAACTAAAACCAGCCGCGCAAGCTAAAGGCGGCTCGGTTTCGGAGGAGGTAGCTACAGGTGAGTTCTTAAAGGGGCCGCCAGAGCTTGGGTAATACCTGAGACTGTTGACTGGGCGGGGGTGCAGGCAAGGAGATGTGAATGAATGAGGGAGTGAAAGCAGGAGATGTTCTCTTTCCACCCTTAAATACATTCACACTTAGAATTAACCACTTAGACTTAGAAACCCTCTAGTAACCCCCTCAAACTCTTAATGTATCTCCCTATTTTACGTGTCTTTCTTTATTCAACACTCCCCTCCCAAAAGACTTTTACTGAAGGGCTAGTAAAAATAAAA
>PITA01026705.1:0-22283 GCA_004023965.1 Spilogale gracilis
TTACTTCTCTTGAACAATTAATTGCTTGAATTATTTCTGCCTTTGTGTTGCCAAAGCACACATGGGCTGCATCTCACTACACCCAGTATGATATCCTTACAACTATCTGTGTCTTCCACGTAGACAGTGATAGGTATGAATGTTTCAAGACAAACCTTTCATCCATACTGCCAGCTTGTCCTCTGAAAAGGTTTACGTTCACGTACACACCATCTTCCCTGTGAGTTCCATTTTCCCTTTATTCCAACAATTACTGGATAGCATCAGTTTTTAAATCTTTGCTAATTGAGTAGACAAAAATTGGCATCTCATTATTATTTAAACTTACATCACATTGATTACTTTTGAGATGAAACATTAAACAATATATTTTGTGTAGTAGTGGCTATTTGTGTTTTGCACTAAATTATATTTTAAAGTCGATCTAGTTCTTTTATTTTATTATGATGTGCTCCACCCACCCCAACCTCTTACCCCATCCTGTTCAGCACTTCTGGGGACTAATGGTGCTTACTTTGCAAAACATTGAACTATGGCAATCAGATTAAACTACCTCATGGGCAGATACTATCAATGACATGTTTTCCTGGAAAATGGTAGCGCTGAATCAGTTCTTCATGGTTATTTCTGCCCAATCATAGCACTTCTGAATTACACATCACTACAAGTAAGTCCAATAAAAATTTATTCCAGATGACTTGTCACTAATAAATCTGGAGAAAAATTGGAAATTATAGAAACTCAGTGGAAAATTATTTTTTATGCTAGTAAAATTTTATAGTATGCTTTGTGTATTTGTTTTAGGGAAGGATGAAAGGGCTTTAGAAAATGGTTAGGCTGGGGGGTCTTGGTGGCTTAGTCAGTTGGGCATCTGCCTTTGGCTCGGGTCATGATCCCAGAATCCTGGGATCGAGCCCTGCATTGGGGTACCTGCTCAGTGGAGAGCCTGCTTCTCCTTCTCCCTCTCTCTGCTCGTACTCTCTTTCTCTCTCAAATAATAAGAAAGAAAGAAAGAAAGAAAGAAAGAAAGAAAGAAAGAAAGAAAGAAAGAAAGAAAGAAAGAAAATAAAATCTGGAAAAAAGAAAACAGGTTGTGTGTCAATATTTGATTTCATGTGATTTTTTTTTAAAAAAAGATTTTATTTATTTATTTGAGAGAGAGAGAGTGAATGAGAGAGAGCATGACAGAGGAGAGCATCAGACAGAGAAGGAGACTCCCCACGGAGCTGGGAGCCGGATGTGGGACTCATCCTGGGACTCCAGGATCATGACCTGAGCTGAAGGCAGTGGCTTAACTAACTGCACCACCAAGGCACTTTATCTTTCAACACTTCTACTGAGTTTTCGTTTCTATTATCTTTTTTTAATTTCCATTTTTTCTTCTGATGGAATAAACCATTTCAAAAGTAGGCATTTATATTTCATGGATTTAATAATAACTCCTTTGAATTCTATGAGGCTATTGGTTATTTTGGATTTATTTTTGGATTTATTTTTTTGACAGAGAGAAACAGCCAGAGAGGGAACACAAGCAGGGGGAGTGAGAGAGGGAGAAGCAGGCTTCCCACTGAGAAGGCAGCCTGATGCGGGGCTCGATCCTGGGTCTCTGGGATTATGACCTGAGCCGAAGGCAGTCGCTTAACCAACTGAGCCACCCAGGTGCCCCAGGTTATTTTGGATTTTGAATTTTTCTTTTCCTTACTTGGCCTCTGTTTCTTCTAAGTTCCTTTTTGTTTATTTGTTTTCATCATTGTTTTTCATATCAATTACTTCCCCAATTTCTGATAACCCTTGCATATTTGCTCATATTTAAGGATTGGAAGTAAAAACATGAATGCAAGCCCTGAGTGCACATGTGAGCTTGGAAGTGATGGTTTTCAGTCTAGGGGTATTTGGCTGAGTGTGTTGGGAAACCTGTCAATGCCAGTGTCTTTAGGTCTGAGCTATTAGACTAGTCCTGTTTTCCAGATAAGGCTTTTCCAATGACTTGTCTGGAAGGTATAGCCTGGCTACCATATCTGGGAACTAAAGAAAGAAGACAGGGGGTCTGGGGTAAGATGTTGGGGAGTGGTGGGGGGCGAAGATTAGGGCCTCATCATTCATTATGCAAATATTCACTTAATCCCCCTCTCTTTGGTACAGTGCCTCCACTCTCCATTATAACTGAATTTGTCCTATCCAGAGATCCTCTATTCCACCCCCTTCAAAGAAAACAAACAAACAAAAAACCCTGTTCCAGTCTTCATAGGGGGAGTGGAGGGGTAGTAGCCAAGCTAATCAGGGTTAGGGCATGGATCTGGTAGGTATCAGCACACTTTCAATCAATCCTCACATTTACAAGTATATGATACTATCAATTTCTGAACGTTTTTTCCCTTTTTCTCTGCAGTGTAATGATTACTTTTCAGATTCTGTCACTTCTAGGATAGGATTTAGCTTTCTTGTTCTGCTAAGGTAGTTGCCACTTTCACATCTGCTTTCTAGCTTCCTCAAATCTCCATATTAGATAAAGATCTTTTATTTATTTTTTAAAAATATTTTATTCATTTATTTGACACAGAGAGAGAGAGAGAGATCACAAGTAGTCAGAGAGAGCAGAGGAAGCAGGCTCCCCGCTGAGGAGAGAGCCCGATGCGGGCCTCGATCCCAGGACCCTGAGATCATGACCTGAGCCGAAGGCAGAGGCTTTAACCCATGGAACCATGCAGGTGCCCATTAGATAAAGATCTTTTAAAATGCACCCACGCGTGCCTGGGTGGTTCCGTGGGTTAAAGCCTCTGCCTTCGGCTCAGGTCATGATCTCAGGGTCTTGGGATCGAGGCCCGCATCGGGCTCTCTGCTCCGCGGGGAGCCTGCTTCCTCCTCTCTCTCTGCCTGCCTCTCTGCCTACTTGTGATCTCTCTGTCAAATAAATAAATAAAATATTAAAAAAAATAAATAGAATGCATCCATATAGTGTCCCTTTAGAGGAATTTCAGGAGATAGAGAATATTAAAGCATTTGTTAAATCCACCATCTTTACCTTTTTAAAGCTGATTATTACTTCAGAAAAAAAGAGATCTTATAATAGTCTGCTCTTTGTCATCTGTCTACTTTATTAACAATTTTTAAAAATTTTAATTTAAGTATAGTTGACGTATAATATTCTCTTAGTTTCAGGTGTATAGAAAAGTGACTTGACAATTACATACATTATGAAATGATGTGTGCTGTCACCATACAAAGTTATCACATTATTGACAGTATTCCCTGTGTTGTATTTTTCATGCCCATGACTGGCTCACTTTGTTTTATTTTGTTTTGTTTATTTTTGTGTGCGTGTAACTGACTTATTTTATAACCAGGACTTTGTATCTCTTAATCCCTCTCACATATTTCACCCAACACCCCTCTTCCCAACAACCACTACTTTATTTTCTATATGAGTCTGTTCCTGTTTTTGTTTGCTTGTTCATTCATTAGTTTGGCTCTTCTCGTACTTTAAAGCCTTCCCTTCTCCAAGACCACTTTATAATTGTTGAGATCGGTAAGATATATTATTCTTACAAGGAAATGAGTAATTTTGTGAAAAAGCAGGAGAGACTCAAGAACTCTAATATTGCAGTGAAAACAAGATATTAACCAGTTAATAATGAGTTTATAATTGGACTGGATAGTTGTGCCCTTGACCATGGCCACCAAGAAAACTGGCATTTTGTTTTAGCACTCTCATCTACCATTTGAATAATCTCCCAATGCATGTATCTCCAGTGGGGGCTAGTAGCCACTTTGACCTTGACAGACTCAGAGGGCATACGACTTTGGACCCCGCTAGTGGATATTCTGTCCTGCATGCAAGGTTGTAGAAAAGATGTAGGCCAGATTTATCCCACAGAGGCAGAGGACTTGTTGTCTTGTTGAATGACCGTTGCTGGGGTTTCTGTTGCTCATCCTGGTCATACAGTCCTCCCTGAGATTATTCCCATTTCTCAAGCCTGGCCATCTGGCCTCCCATCAATTCAGTCAGCCCTGATGACCTTCTAATAAATTACTCTTTTACTTCAGATAGCCAGTGATGTTTCAGTTGCTTGCAACAATGACTGATAAACAGGGCAACCATAGGAAGGCAACTGGCGAGTGCCACAGGAGGCCGGGCAGCTGGAATGGATAGACACAAACTCAACAAGTCTTCAGAAAAATTCAAAGACATGCCCCATTAGGAATGGACCACCAGTATTCTCTGCCTATGAAAGCCATAGTGGACTTTTTACAATCTTTGCTGCTTACAGTCTGGAAGTAGAGCAATGCTTACTTCTGCCTCTGAAATCCCATGTTTGTTTAATCAGAGCCAAAGAGAATGACTCACTAATGAGCACCAGATTTGCCTTTGTCTCAAATGCAAAAGGAGTTGTTTAGTAATATTTGGGAGCAATCCCTGAAAACAACAGCACAAATCTGAAAGAGGCTGATAAATTAGGTAGGAAGTGAAATTGATTTTTAGCCTGTCAGTATTCTATCATTCTATATACTCAGTTAAATCTATTGGTTCAATTTCACTTATGGTAGGAGCTATATGATTTTGGCAGCAATCTAACATGCACATATCCTAAAATATCCTAGAATATCCTAAGTACTACAGATGATAAAAAATGCTTATTGTAAGATAATTTCAAACAATGCAGAAATGGAAAGTAAAACCTGAAAGTCTTCTTTTCTAAACTTCACCCTCCATCACCTATACTCAATCCCGTTAACAGTATTATGTGTTCTTCCAGACCTCGCAATGACTTTTTGTTCTTACATATCTCAACATACACTTACAGATCTGCATCTTCACATATTATAGCCTAATTATACATTTTCCTCTGTGACATGTTTTTTTCATTTATCCAATGTATCTTAAATATCTCTTCATGTTAAAACATAAAGATTCTCCTTCATTCTTTTTAAAGGTTGCATGGTATTATAGAATACGGTGTTAAACTCAATTAACTTGGTGTGTCCCACATTTATAAACTTAAGTAGTTTGGATTTTTCTCTATTATAAACAATGCTAACATGGATAGCTTGTGTTACATAGTTCTACATGCATCTAAGTATTCTGTATGATAAATTATTTCCAGAAATAGAATTGTTGGTCAATTGCTGCAACTTTAACATGAATGATCCTGCTCCCAAAACAGTTTCCCATGACTTTAATTGTATTTCTATGCTTACTCGAGCATTTGAGCATCTTTCCTCATGCCTACTTATACTATCTGTTCACTTTCTTGTTGCATTGGTTATCTCTTTCTTATTGATTTGTTGAATAGCATATTCATGGTATACCACTTTTGTGCTATGTAGTAGAAGTCTATAAACAAATGGCAATTTCACCTCCTTACCCCCATTTTCTTCAACTGAAGCACTATAGAAGCCTAATGGCTTACTTATCTTTAACATTGCAATGCCAAGGAGTCAGTCTATGTCTGCCAGCCATATATATTAGTCTGATTTGTTCTATAGATCTCAAAATAATTTAAAAAGACAAATACATTACTGAACGAATTGAACATTCTCTAGGTAGATCTTTTAAATTATGTACATTGAATTAATTTAAAAGAAGGTATTTGTAGACCTAGACAAAATTATTCTAAAATTTATATGGAAAGGCAGAGGTCCTGGAGTAGCTAAAATGATCTCAAAAAAGACAAGTAGGGCGCCTGGGTGGCTCAGTGGGTTAAAGCCTCTGCCTTCTGCTCAGGTCGTGATCCTGGGGTCCTGGGATCAAGGCCCATGTCTTGCGCTCTGCTTGGCGGGGAGCCTGCTTCTTCCTCTCTCTCTGCCTACATGTGATCTCTCTCTCTGTCAAATAAATAAATAAAATATTAAAAAATATACATTAAAAAAAAAGACAAGTAGGAAGAATCACTCTACCTGATATGAAGGCCTATTGTAGAGCTATACTGATCAAGACAAGATGGCCTTGACAGAGAGAGAGACAGATAGATCAATAGAACAGATAAAGAAGCCAGAAATAGAGCCACACAAATATGTCCAACTAATTTTTTTTGGTCCAACTAATATTTTTTGGGGTCCAACTAATTTTTGACAAACATGAAATAGTAATTCAGTTCGGGAAAAATGGAAATAGACTTCCAACAAATGGTGCTGGAGAAATTTGACATCCGTAGGCCAAAAAATGACCCAAGACTTAAATCTCATATCTATTTAAAAAAAATAACTCAAAATGGGTCATGTACTCAAGGTAAAATGTAGCAGTAAAACTTTTAGAAAGAAATAAAAGAGAAAATCTTCAAAATCTAGGACTAGGTAAAATTAAAGACTGGATCTTTGACTAGGGCCCCAAAACACTATTCATAAAAGGAAAATTTCATAAATTGGACATCACCCAAATGAAAAAAGCCTTTGCTCTGTGAAAGATACTGTTCACAAGATGAAAAACTGGGAGAAAACTTTGAAATCCATAGATCTGACAAAGGACTAATATCTAGAATATATAAAGAACTCTTAAAACTCAATAGTAAAAAAAAAATAGCTCCACTAGAAAATGGGGGGAATACATAAACAGAATGTATAACCCACTGAAGAAAGTGTACAGTTGACAAATAAGAATATGAAAAAGATGTTCCACATCCTTAGCTGTTGAGAATGCAATATTAAAACTGTACAATGAGATATCACTATACATGTATCAGCAGGGCTGAAATTAAAAATAATGACAACACCAGGTGCTGATGAGAATGCAGAAGAACTTGAACATTTATACATTACTGGTAGGCATATAAAATGGTAAGCTCATTCAGAAAAATAGATTTCTTATAAAACTACACATGTAAAAGACAATCCTTAGACTAAAAGAAGATATTTGCAAATCATGTATTTTTAAGATTTTATTTATTTATTTGAGAGAGGGAAAGAGAGCAGACAAACCAGGGGAAAGAGCAGAGACAGAGGGACAAGCAGGCCCATCAAAAAAGAATGAATTATTGGGGGTGCCTGGGCGGCTGAGTTGGTTAAGTTACTGCCTTCGGCTCAGGTCATGATCCTGGAGACCCTGAATCGAGCCCCACATCGGGCTTCCTGCTCAGTCGGAAGCCTGCTTCTCCCTCTCTCACTCCCCCTGCTTGTGTTCCCTCTCTGGCTGTGTTTCTCTCTGTCAAATAAATAAATAAATAAAATCTTTTTTTTTTTTTAATAGAATGAATTATTGATATACACAACAACTCAGATGCATCTCTAGGGGATCACACTGAGTGAATCAAGTTAATCCCCCAAATTCACATACTATGGGATTTAATTTATAAAGTAGTCTATAACAAAAAATGTTATGGAAATGGAAAACAGATCAGTGGTTGCCAGGGTTCAGAGTTGGAGCAGTGGAAGCAGAAGCAGGTGGGTTAAGCTGCACAAAGGCAGTGTTAGGTAATGTTCTGCAGAAGGAAATGTTGACAGAGAGGCACAGCAAGAGAGGGAACACAAGCACGGGAAGTAAGAGAGGGAGAAGCAGGCTTCCCGAGGAGCAGGGAGCCTGATGTGGGGCTTGATCCCAGGACCCTGGGATCATGACCTGAGCTGAAGGCAGTTGCTTAACCAACTAAGCCACCCAGGCGACCCAGGAACTGCCTGTATCTTGACTACAACAATTCCAGTATCCTGGTTGTGATATTATACTATAGTTTTGTAAGATGTTATCATTGAGGGAAAATGGATATAGAATACATCCAGTCTTCCTGTATTATTTATTATAACTTGCATATGAATCTGTGATTTTCTCAAAATTAAAAGTTTAATTAAAGGGGAAAAAACCCCCAGCAAAATGAGGGTGGGAGTTTTGTTGAATATTTAACAGAAAAGTCAATTAATGAAAAAAATATGGTAATATCTTCAAGTCAGCTTTACATTCAGAAAAATTCCTTCTTGGGAAGGGAACGCTCTTTCTTTTTTAAACTTAAATTTTTGGGGCACCTGGGTGGCTCAGTTGGTTAAGCATCTGCCTTCAGCTCAGGTCATAATCTCAAGGTCCTGGGGTGGAGCCCCGCATTGGGCTCCCAGCTGGGCGGGAAGCCTGCTACTCCCTCTCCCACAACCTCTGCTTGTGTGGCCTTTCTCACTGTCTCTCTCTCTGTGTCAAACAAATAAATAAAAGTCTTAAATAAAAATAAATTTAAATTTTTATCAGAGTCACAGGGCTGTGTAGGGGTGGTGAGATCTGGAACCTTTTGTTTTCAGCCTCATCTGCTTCCTGCATTCAGAGACAGCTTGTGACTCTCATGTCTGGGTTTTGCAGGGTTTGGCAGCCTAGTTGGCTTGCTTCTCGCCATCCTCCACCCTCACGCTGCTGTGGAGACTTCATCTCTCCTTTCTCTGGTATGCTGAGTCAGTTGTTCTGTCTGTTGGGTTGACGTCCCTCCCCAGCTATTATCTCCTCTCCCTTTGCTTATGGATTTTTAAGGTTTTCTTTTTTTTTAAAAATATTTTATTTATTTATTTGACAGAGAGAAACACAGCCAGAGAGGGAACACCAGCAGGGGGAGTGAGAGAGGGAGAAGCAGGCTTCCCGCCGAGCAGGGAGCCCAATGTGGAACTCGATTCTGGGTCTCCGGGATCATGACCTGAGCCGAAGGCAGTCGCTTAACCAACTGAGCCACCCAGGCACCCCTAAGGTTTTCTTTAAAATAAAGTTTTTTACCATCATTTCAGGGAGGTTTTCAGTAACAGCAATGAGGGTAAACAATGTTTTGCATTTTCTTACTTGAATGGCAGTCCAAAACTTTTTGTATTCTAATATAAATATAAATATAAAAAATATAAATATAAATATAAATATAAATATAAAAATGGTGCTGGTTTCCAAATGATCAAGCCTCTGTATTCTTAGGATGTCCAAGGACAACTGTGGCACTCTCTGCTAACTGTTCTTCACTAATTTCTAGCCAACAGAATATAAGAATTGATCAATACTAATTCTGCTACTTGGAACATAGTCGTGGATAACGTGGGTGAAGGATGTTCCCTAGAGATGGCAGAATAACAAGGGCCAGAATTCGAATCCTTGACTCTGGGGGGTTGTCACATCCTTATGCTTGGGAAATGGTATAGGAGAGAAACTTTCATGTCAACAGTGTGCAAATTTCTCTTACTGCCTTTTATTTGTTTACTTAGCTTATTGACACTAAACCAGCATCTCACCTAATAAACAACAGTATTTTTTTTAAGATTTTATTTCTTTATTTATTTGACAGAGAGAGACAGCAAGAGAGAGAACACAAGCAAGGGGAGTGGGAGAAAAAGAAGCAGGCTTCCCACTGGGCAGGGACCCGATGCGGGGCTCAATCCCAGGACTCCGGGATCATTACCTGAGCCACCTAGGCGCCTCAAGCAACAATATTTTTATAAAGAAAGTCCAGGATATGATATGAGATCAGCCATAAAGTGGAAGGGTGAAAAAGAAAGGAAAAAAGAAAGAACTCATGAAGAATTTTTTTCCTTTGAGTGATTCTCTATTTCATTAAAACAAAACATTATTCCTTTAAGATTGAAAGCAGAAAATTTTTCATTCTGCTTTTAGAACCCTTTCAGAAAAGATATTCTGTGTATCATATAACTTTGATTTTTTTAAATATGAAAACATTGAAGAAAAACAGTATTATGTTCTTCTGGGTAGCTGATTAATCTTAGATTTATTTATTATTACTAGTGAAAAATGGAATGATTTCTTAACATCCTTATATTTTAGTCAGACATGATATCATGCAAACTGATTGCATTTTAAAATATAGCTTTTCTTTGGTGACTCAACATCTTTCTCATTTATTACTCCAGGATGTCTAGGTTCTTGGGTTGGAAGATGATGTTAGACTAATATATTTTATTTAACATTGGCTAAAAGAATTTAGAATATTGATATTATAGCTTTTGCTTTTAAGAAATAAGACTGGATTTCTTTTTAAGCATTAATTTTTATTTCTTCCTTTATTATTCTTTATGGATATATATTTACGTAAAATGCACAGACCTTACATGTTTTGTTCAATGAGTTCTGGCAAAAGAAGACCTAGAACACATTCAGCACCTGAGAACTTTTCTTCATGTTTCTTTCCAGGCAATACCCTTCAAACATTCACAGTTAAGTACTGTTCTAATTTCTGTCATCACAGACAGAGTTTTGCCTGTTTTGGACTTCATATAAACAGAATCATATAGTGTGTATTCTTCTGCATCTACATTCTTTTGACAATCATTATTGAGTAAGATTTTGTGAGATTCATCTATGTTTCTGTGTGTATTGGCAGTTTATTCTTTTTTTTTTTTTTAATTACTGAGTATGGGGGACCTGGATGGCTCAGTTGGTTAAGCCTCCAACTCTTTTTTTTTTTAATTTTTTATTTATTTGTTTGACAAAGAGAGAGAGATCACAACAGGCAGAGAGAGAGAGGCAGAAGCAGGCTCCCAGCTGAGCAGAGAGCTGGATGTGGGCCTTGATCCCAGGATGCTGGGCTTGAAGGCAGAGGCTTTAACCCACTGAGCCACCCTGGTGCCCAAGCCTCCAACTCTTGATTTCAGCTCAGGTCATGATCTCAGGGTCCTGAGATGAAGCCCTGCATTGGAATCCTGTTCAGCTCAGAGTCCTGCTTGCCCCTCTCTCTCCTCATCTGCCCCTCCCCCTGCTCGCACTCTCTGTTTCTCTCTTTCAGATAAATAAAATATAAAAAAAAATAAAATTTCTGAGTAGTATTACATTGTATGACAATATTACAGTTTTTAAATCTATTATCCTGTGGATAGATGAAGATGGCAGCTGCTGTTGTGCCTCCCCAGTGATCCTCATCTCTTGCTAATCATACCCTAGAGGAATCCCCTTCCTTTGAGCATGGGTTGGACCTCATGACTTTTTTTTTTTTTTTTAAGATTTTGTTTATTTATTTGACAGAATGAGTGAGTGAGAGAGAGACAAAGAACAAGCACAAGCAGGAGGGAGGACAGGCAGGGGAGAAGCACGCTCCCTGCTGAGCAAGGAACCTAATGTGGGGCTCCATCCCAGCACCCCGGGATCATGACCTGAGCCAAAGGCAGACACTTAATGACTAAGCCACCCAGGTGCCCCAATTGCTCACATTTTTGTTTCCCTGTATATATATCTTTTTTATAGCTTGTTTTTAAGGTTTTCTTAAATGGTTTTTAGTTTTTAGCAATTGGTTTTTAGCAATTGGACTGTGATCTTAGCTGTGTTTTCTTTGTGTTTATCTTGTTAAATTTTACTGAGCTTCTTGGATTTGTGGGTTTGTTTTTTAAGATTTTATTTATTTGAGAGAAAGAGAATGAGCAAGAGAGAGCACAAGCAGGATGAAGAGCAGAGGGAGAAGCAGACCTCCCCCTGAGCACAGAGCCCAATATGGGACTCAATCCTGGGACTCTGGGATCATGACCTCAGCCAAAGGCAGATGCTTAACTGACTGAGCCACCCAGGTGCCCAGGATCTGTGGTTTGTTTGTTTTGTTTTGTTTGTTTTTTAATTTAATTTTAGGGATGCCTGGGTGGCTCGCTTAAGCATCTTCCTTCAGCACAGATCATGATCCCAGGGTCCTGGGATCAAGCCCCGTATCACATTGGGCTCCCGGCTCATCGGGGAGCCTATCTATCACTCTGCCAGCCACTCCCCTGCTTGTGCTCTCTCTTTCTCTCTGTCAAATAAATAAATAAAGTTTAAGAAGAAAATTAATTTTACAGGGCCACCTGAGTAGTTCAGTTGGTTGAGTGTCTGACTCTTGCTTTCAGCTCAGGTCTTGGTCTCAGGGTTGTGAGTTTAAGCCTTGTGTTGGGCTCTACACTGGCCATGGAGCCTACTTTAAAAAAAATGAAAAATTATTTTTGTAAAGGATTTTTTTTAAAGATTTTATTTATTTGACAGAGAGAAACACAGCTGAGAGAGGGAACACAAGCAGGGGGAGTGAGAGAGGGAGAAGCAGGCCTCCTGCCGAGCAGGGAGCCCCATGTGGGACTCGATCCCGGGTCTCCGGGATCATGACCTGAGCCGAAGGCAGTCGCTTAACCAACTGAGCCATCCAGGCATCCCTGTAAAGGATTTTAAATAAATTTGAGCTTTATTCGTGACAATAGTATCCAATCTCCTGAGGGCAAGTAGTCTAGATGTGTGTAAGGTGTATTATTGGTTCCCTGTGTAGACAGGACTTGGTGCCTAAATGAAAACAAGATATCTATGGAATAACTTCTGCATTCACAGGTTAGAAAACATTTTTGAATAAGTCTGGCAGCTGGGTTTCTTCTTTGCTCCAAGTTTCATGGAGGTGCTGTTCTTGTGCTGTAATGCAATACCCGAGCCAGGAATGCTGGCAGAAAGCACAAAGAAAGAAATGCCAAGGAGTGTAAAGCCTGCAGAAAGCGATCTTTCCAACCAAGTTAGAGTTGTGTCTCCATGGTCAATGACTGACAGTGTAATTAGATTACTGGTTTATTATAAATGGGTGTAACTTAAGAATGGCCGGATGGAAGAGCTGCAGAGGGCACATATATGGAAAGGTGTGTGGAGTTTCCTCACCTCCCCAGGTGAGGTGCTCTCCCTGCACTTATTTGTGTTCACCAAATTGGAAACTCCTTTGTAAATTCTTGACCAGTAACTCCTCACATACTTCTTTCTTTTGCTCCCTTCCTTATGGGGATCCAGTGACTTATATGTAACACTATTTGTTGTCTCATGGCTCTTGGATCCACTCTTCCATTTTTAAGCATTTTTTTCTTTGTATTTTCACCTGTGGTCAAGTTGATCCTTGCCTCTGCTATGTCCGGACTGCTGTTGAGCCATCAAATTGGTATTTCACATTTTTTAAATTTCAAGCATTTCCAGTAAGTTCTTTTGTTTAATAGAGTTCATCTCTCTGAAGAAATTCTCCATTGATTCATGCATATTCTCTAATTTTCCCACTAAATTATTTAATATATATGGCATAATTACATTAAAGTTCCAACCTTTGCAGTGTAATCTCATCTTTGGGTCTGTTGACTATATCCTGTCTTGAACTTGGGTCATGCTTTCTTGCTTCTTTATCTGTTTTGTGATTTTTTTTTATCATACACCAAACATTTTGTGCAAAATAATAGTAAATACTAAAGTAAATAATATTACTTCCTCTGTCATGCTGCTTGTCTGGTGAGTGAAGTCAATCTAATCAATGGATTTCACCTCTTGGCTCTACTCTGCTAGTACTGAAAGTGGCTGAGGGTCTCATCTTCTAGGATGGCTTCTCACTTTCTGGAATTTCGTTAACTTAGGTTTTTTTGTGTGTGGGGGGAGGTGGCTGTCCTTGGTTCTCTGATTTTTTAAATTAGGGTATACTTGACATACAGAATTATATTTCAGATGTTCTAATATGTTTTTTAAGGCTATGACTTTGTGGCTAGTATCTGGTTCTCACCAGCAGATTTGGAGCTAGTTTCTCTTACTACTTTCTAAATTTTAATTTGAAATGGAATTCCTCTTCTTTTCGTAATATATTTAATTTTGCACATGATAGGCAATTGTGAACTTAGGTAGCTCCAAAGTCAATTTTCCTCTCCCTTTAGAAGTTCAGGAGAAATTGTGAAGGATGTTAAACTAGGCAAAAGCTTCCTGGTGGCATTGTCAATGGAATATTAGGTATTGTCTCATATACCCTCTGAGTTAATCTGACTATAGAGCTATCTTTGCTTTTTATTGTCTTTGAGCTATTTCACAACTTTGCGAATTAAATAAAATAGGTAGTAATGCAATTATTCTTGTCAATAGAGATGTAAGTTAGTTTTGTCCAATGGAGATACAATTGGTTTTTGTCCTGTGGATATGGGTCAGTTTGTGAATTACTTTATTCCTTATTGCCTATATCTGTGTCTGCACTTTGGATTAGCCTTTGAACTGTTGTTAGCTCCCCCCCCTTTTTTTAAATGTCACGGGATTCCTGATTAATTAATAAGTTACATAAAAATCTTGATATCTGTTCATTTTATATATATTTGAGAGTAGTGCCTGTATCCATTATAAAAATTCTTTTTTAACCTGGGTCACCTTCCTCTAGGATGCTGTTAGTCTGGAATCTTGTGTTCTGTCTTCTTCTTCAAGTTGCACATGGACCACTTAATTTGCCGCAATTTCTGGGTTTCTTGGGCACAAGCTTCCAACAGTATGTTATTCCTTGCGCTTGAGAATCAGCTCAGTGTGCGTTAAGCCTCATTTCCACACACCACTCTTTTCCTTTATTCTCTATAACACTACTACTTAATGTTATAAAAGGTTTTTTAGACTTTACTGAAGGATATTGTAGGTAGCCAACAATTGTCATTTGTGATTTTTAATCAGGATTTTTTGAATCCCTTCCTCATATCTTGATGGTTACCCACAGTAGAAATCTTTCCATTTTAGTGGAGAATTCAAAAACGTAATTTCCAGCTTCCTTGTTGCTGGGTGCAGATATGTGATCTTGATGATGTCAGTCAGATGCATCCCATGAGATGGGCACACAATGAGCTACTTGGTAAAAGAGGCAGGACCCAGAGTATCCATTTTACTACCACCAAGTTGAGCAGAAGCAGTCTTGTTTGGGGGCTAGCTCCTATGACCAACTTCTCAATCATGACAGGTGTTACAATGGTCTATTTTATTTTATTTTAAGATTTTATTTATTTATTTGACAGAGAGAAACACAGCCAGAGAGGGAACACAAGCAGGGGGAGTGAGAGAGGGAGAAGCAGGCTTCCCGCCGAGCAGGCAGCCTGATGCGGGACTCGATCCCTGGTCTCCGGGATCATGACCTGAGCCGAAGGCAGTCGCTTAACCAACTGAGCCACCTAGGCGCCCCCTCAATAGGCTTTTTTTCTCTTTTTCTTCTCAGATATAGCTGCTGTTGTCCCAGGAAGTAAGGCATCTTAGGGCCAGAGCTGTGGTGTAAATAGGAAAAGAATGAGGTCAGGCCCATAAACTGGTTCATATTACCTTGTTCCATGAATATTCTCAGGTCACCCCTCTGTGGCAGTTTCACCTTAGTCACTCTGGTGGTCACTCTTCCCACAATGGCCAGATGCCCACTTGGTGGAAAGAGTAGATTTGTGCACTAAAACAGTAGGCCTAATACTACTGAGGCTCTGTGCCACATAGCCAAGTAGTTGTTGAAGAGAAATCGTGCATTTCACTCACACACAGGTATTGCCATAAATCAAGGAACAGCAGAAGATGGTCACATAACTCTTTGGTCACCTCCCCCCCACCTCTGGTAGCTTGGTTTTGCAAGCATGTCATCAATTAGCTGCAGAATAGGACCAGGGAAATTCCTTTTTCTAATGTTCTTTCCCCACACTCCGTCAATTCCCCTGAATCTCGTGTTACCATCCTGGTATTTTCGGTAAGGATCTATCCATATGTTGGGTAGGGTACTGCACCACACAGAATGACGCAGTGAGAATTAATTTTCTCCTTTCAGGCACTTCCACATGTTATCACAGTTGTCAAAGCAGATGAAAAATAGGGCTGCTGTTGAGTCACAGTGTCCACCCTCTCCTCCATGAGTCCAGAGAACTGATGTCATTTCTCCAGTAATTTTTTTGGAAAACAGTGACTTTCTGGTGTTTCCCAGTAATATTACTTTGGTCTGTGGCCATAAAAGCATAAGTTGGCTCTAATTTTAATTAGCATTTCTGGAACTATTTTTTCCTTATTATTTTCTTCCAGGGTTCTCCTTGCTATCTATATGTCATGTCTCTGGAGTGGTAGTGAGCCCCAAAAAGTTTCAGACAATAGAAATCAATCCAAAGGTTGATAGTATATAAAAGATTTTATACTTTTCCCCAAGAAATGAAACACATCAGTATGAAATATGAGAAAGTGTAATTTCTATGGACTTTCATGTCTCTACCATAGCCAGGAGCTTCCCTTGTAAATAAGTTCTTTTTTTAATTCCAGAGAGAAGTTTATTACAAGGAAGCTAGTTTAACCTTGGGGAATTGATGGAAGTCCATCTCTTTGAGTCACTGTGCGTAACTCAGTGGGAGTCAATTCCACACAGGGTTTCGGTGACGATGATCTCACTATTTTATGCCTCATGTCTACACTTTAATTTATGTACCAAGATTGCTTTCCCTGATGAACAAAGTCCTGTCTAAGACACAATTGACCTTGCATTTTCGTATGTCCCCTTTCCCTTCCAGTTAGACATGAATCACACTCTTCACACTTTGGCGTGTGGTCCTTATTAATTAGTTCAACCAGTCAAAGATGCTGTCACATGAGATTGTTACAGCACTTGTTACTTGACCTCCATAAGTGTAACCAGTAATAAGTGCACTTTAGCTGAAACCCTTAGGCCATAGTGTAACATTTTTGGAGAAGACTGGCCCCCTACAGAAAGCATGTGGGTCCTGCTGTTCTTCTGCCTTCCAGGTAGAGGTAAGGAAATAAACCCTTAGATACCATGAGACTAGGGTGGAAAAATGATGAGTTCTCCTCAAGTCTCTCCCTTACTGGAATACCAAGATAACATCTTAGTCAAGTCTTTAGTAGTTGGCTGTGGGGCCTTGGTGTGGTCTAAGCCATTTGTCCTGTGCCAAGATGCTTATTAAAAATGTTTGGGGGGGACACCTGGGTGGCTCAGTTGGTTAAGCGACTGCCTTCGGCTCAGGTCATGATCCTGGAGACCCGGGATCGAGTCCCACATCAGGCTCCCTGTTAGGCGGGAAGCCTGCTTCTCCCTCTCTTACTCCCCCTGCTTGTGTTCCCTCTCTGGCTGTGTTTCTCCCTGTCAAAATAAATAAAATATTTAAAAAAAATGTTTGGGGGGGGCGCTGGGTGGCTCAGTCATTGGGCAACTGCCTTCAGCTCAGGTCATGGTCCCACAGTCCTGGGATCGAGCCCTGTGTCGGGCTCCCTGCTCCGCAGAAAGCCAGCGTCTCCCTCTCTCACTCCCCCTGCTTGTGTTCCCTTGTAGCTGTGATTCTCTCTGTCAAATAAATAAAATCTTAAAAAAAAAATATTTGGATCCTCTGTGAAGCCCTGCTGTACTCAAGTTTACCTGGAGATTTGGGTAGGAATGGGATAGTGTCTCCACTGTCCTGGTCATACCTGTCCCTCCATCAAGAATTCTTAAGACTTTCCCCTCTCCTCTCACCTTCCTAGGATTCAAAAACTATAGGACTAATGCCTGGCTCAGAAAGAATTCTCTAGGACACTATTCCAGCTCTTTGGCTAGAGCTTTTGTTATGTCTCGATGTCCATATTGATCAGTTGTTAATATTTTGGATATCATCACTGCATTTAAATTCCAATATGTGTTTGTTGGAAGTTTACTTGTATGACCGTGTGACTGAAATAATAAGAAGGAGAGGGAAAACATCTCAGGAAGGGGAAATGATGAGAGGGAGAAGAAGCCCAGTTTGTTGATAAGACCATTCTGGAGTTGGATCGCTGAGTAATTAGTTGGATACAGAGAAGGGGATTAAAAAATACCAAAGTTAAGGGCGCCTGGGTGGCTCAGTTGGTTAAGCGACTGCCTTCGGCTCAGGTCATGATCCCGGAGACCTGGGATCGAGTCCCACATGGGGCTCCCTGCTCGGCAGGAGGCCTGCTTCTCCCTCTCTCACTCCCCCTGCTTGTGTTCCCTCTCTGGCTGTGTTTCTCTCTATAAAATAAATAAAATCTTAAAAAAAAATACCAAAGTAAAACGATAACCAGCTTGTTGTGCAAACAGTCTGGGATGGAGAGCACGGAAGGGAGGGGAGATCTTGCCCTCTGGAGCTTGGGTTGTGTATGTTAGGTGGAGCTTGGGTTGTGTATGTTAGGTGTCCTCTGCAAGGGCTAAGGTGTGGAATGACATGATGAAAGTAGGACTCTTAAGAGAATAATCTGGCAGGGGTGTTCAGGGTGAAAGGACAAAGGGAATCATTAGCAGGGTAAATCCCAAATGTAAATAAGCCCTCATGAAAAGTCCTGTGGAAACGAAAAAAATCCACTGTGAATTTTAATGTGAGAATGTGTGGAGGAAAAGAGACACTGGCTATGGCACATGAATGAAAAACATTTGAAATGGAGTCTTAAGAAAGCTGGGGCATCTTGTCACATTGTCCCTTGATAGAGGGCAGATCAGGTGGCACAGGACAGGGTGGTGGCTTCTGTGTGGCCACAGAAGGTAGCTCTGTGAAGAGCAGGGAACATTGCATTGTTGCTTGGGATACCTTCAAGGGTAAAAGGATCATCACAAAAATGCCACTCAGCAAATATGTCTTTCCTATGTAAAGTTCATAAGATAATATGACAAAAATAGTTGAGACAGAGAGAAGGAATGGATCTCAGGCTTATTATTTGATTGACTTGTTCTTATTTGTTCTCTCCAACCAGCAACGAAGCAAGTCTTGAATCCTTCCCTCGCACACATTGCACAATCCTAGGGACCATCAGCAGGCTTTGTACAGTAGACATTCCATGTGGTTATATGTAGTTGCCTTTGTGACCCCATGAGAACTTAAATTTTATTTACCTTGTCTAGCTGTTTTCTCCTATCCCACAATCACCCCTGAAAATCAATTCTTCTAATTGGAGCTTAAGACCAGAAGATAATATTGATAATATTATTTTACTTTGCTTTTACTGTTCAAAAAGCATTTTTATGTATATTAGTTCATTTAATCCTCACAAAACACCTTATAATTGTTAGGTAAACATTATTATCTTTATTGTGCCTCTGAGGAAACTGAGAAACTGAGTTTCAGAAAGTTAAAGGGGACTATAGTCAGAAGTCACTTTTTTTTTTTTTTTTTTAAGATTTTATTTATTTGACAGAGAGAAACACAGCCAGAGAGGGAACACAAGCAGGGGGAGTGAGAGAGGGAGAAGCAGGCTTCCCACAGAGAAGGGAGCCCGATGTGGGGCTCGATCCCAGGTCTCCCGGATCATGACCTGAGCCAAAGGCAGTCGCTTAACCAACTGAGCCACCCAGGCGTCCCAGAGGTCACGTTTTTTGAGCAACTCTTATATGCCAGACCCATTGCCCAAGTTCACAGAACTAGGAAGGCTCAGATCAGAGACTCAGCCTGGTTCTCCGGGGGGTTTTAAGGTGCTGACAAGCCACCTACCAGCCATTGTTCGCCCACCTGAGAGAACTTTGCTTTGAGTATTGGCACCAAAACTAGAGTTTTTATTCTTCAAATGTTTGAAAAACAGCTGAGGTCAACTTCCCAAAAGACATTATTATTTCCATTCCAATTCATAAGCAGTAAGGAGCCAACCAAGCAATAAGATCCAAAGGACGCTTTTCTGTTTTATTTTTATTGGGGATGAAGCCTATTTTTATTTGTAATTTTTCTGGAGGAGTTTAAGAGCTGAAGGGATGAATTACCTCTGGTTTTATGTTCCAACATCATCAAAATGCCCCAGTAGATATTATGCTATTAAAATGAATGCTGTGTGTGAGAGCATTCTATCTTGGGCAAAATATTTAGAATAAATTACAATGAATAATTAATGAAGGGGAAAGAATGTTTCAAGTTTCCCAGATACACTGGTCTTGTTCTTACCCTCCACCCCGCTGACTTCTCCTTACTTCCTCTTTCCATTTTTTTGCATCCTCTTGATCTGTTCACCTTCCTGGTTTATTCCTTCCTTTCCATTTTAGAATAGCTGTGATGGCAACCTAATTGCTGATAGGAGTCTCTGTTCTCTCAAGGAGGTGGCATGGAAGGCAGGAACAGCTGTTGCTCTTTCTACCATGAGCCCCTGAAAATGCCTGGCCTTCCACCCATGGATCCACCCACCAGGTCGGAAAACAGGAAAAGGGCCCTATGTTCACTGACTAAGCCAGGACAGAGACAGCCCCACAGTACACAGTACCCTTCTACGGAAGGACCGTTTCTGTCACTCTCTGGTCTTTTAGTGACCCGGCCAGCCTACAGCCTCGCCACTCAGAGTGTAGTCCAAGACCCAGCTTCATCAGCACCACCTGGCCATGTCTGAAATACAGATCCTTTACCCTAAACCTCTGGAGCCAGGGTCTGCATGTTAACAAGATCCTCAGATGCGTATGGACATTAAAGTTTGAGAACCAGTAGTCTACAGGATATCCTTTTGCCCACAATCATGTTTTCTCTTTCTTATAACTTTGGTACACGCAGTGAGGAAAATCTACAAATTCCATGTACTCTACTGAGGTGTATCGTAGTGGAAATGATATTCTTAACATCTAACTAGGTTCACTAATACCAAGAAAACAAACTTAACTTAGAACGAGAAGTTGAACTCTTTTGCCTGTTGTGTTATTTATATGCTGATTCAATCAGTGAACTTCCTAGTTGCAATGATTTGATACCTCTTATGGGTTACTATTTAAGCCAAAGAAATAATCAGGAACAACTTACTCAAGCACCAACCCAAATCTTGCTTTTTGGCAATTTCTACAACTCCTCATATAGCCCCTGGGGCAAAAACAAACTAAAAATTCCCAAATCAAAAAACAATGATAGTAAGCAAAGTAAATTTCTTCTAATATTTTTAAAGATGTTTTCGTTATATTTGCGCATGTTCTCTTAATAGCTGACCTCCCTGAGAAGCTACATTAGTTAATTTGGAAGCTTTGCCTGATTCTTTCTTATTTGGGAATTTTAGTGATAACACAATCAGAATTTAATATTTTGATTTTCCCAACATTATGAGGCTATGCTCTTTTTAAACATCCAACATTCTAAGGCTGTTTCTTTTTAAACACCCTGAAAATCTCAAGATTCTTTGAGTTTTTTCTCTCTCGTGATTTTTTAAGTTCAAGTCTAACAGTTTGGTTAATCCTTTTGTCAGTTCAGCGTAAGATAGTTCTGTTAGAAGCAGTGTTCGGGGGCACCTGGGTGGCTCAGTGGGTTAAGCCTCTGCCTTCAGCTCAGGTCATGATCTCAGGGTCCTGAGATTGAGGCCCAAGTCAGGCTCTCTGCTCAGCAGGGAACCTGTTTCCTCCTCTCTCTGCCTGCCTCTCTACCTACTTGTGATCTCTCTCTCTCTCTCTATCAAATAAATAAATAAAATCTTAAAAAAAAAAAAAGAAGCAGTGTTCAGTTTGTAATTAGATAAGCAAAGCAAGAAAACGTCAGCAATATTCTCAGATTTTTAAAATTTCCTTAATATGTGATTGAGGTTTTACCACTTGCTGTGTTCCGGGTTTGGATATTAAGAATTGATGTTAATCTTTGAGCCTCTAGTTTGTGAGCAAAATACTTAATTGTTTCCCTTTCCAGCATTGTCAGACAGTAGCTTCATTTTCTAAATACTTTAACAAAACAGAATTTTCTAACTGATCAATTATGTTTATGTGATAAATGAGTGGCTCAGGGAAGAGTCAAAAAGATAATGTCTTTTATTCTTTATTATTATTATTTTCCTTGGGTTGACGTTTATTTTTTAATTTTTTAAAGATTGTATTAATTTATTTGACATAGACAGAGAGATGACACAAGCGGGGGAGCCAGAGAGAAAGAAGCAGGCTCCCTGCTGGGCAAGGAGCTGAATTTGGGGCTTGATCCTAGGACCCTGGGATCATGACCTGAGCTAAAGGCGGATAGACGTTTAATCTACGGAGCCACCCAGGCACCCCTTAACTTTTTTTTTTTTAATGTTTGATCCATCTCACAATATCTTATTCACTTACATGAGCTTACTCAAACGCACTAATATGAAAAATCAGACAAAGGAGTTATAACATTGGGTCCAGAGTTTTTCTCCTCTTGCATCTAACCACTAGCTGGAAGCAAGTAGCTGTATAGCACATACTAGGTATAGTTATTGGACTAGTAACTGTAGGTGATGCAAAAAAAGAGAGAAATCTTTGTCTTAAAATTAGTTCTATAGGTGGGAAGACAAAGGAGAAGAAATATGTATGAAAAAATTGGAAAAGGAAATCTCTTCAGTGTATAAAATGGTAAGAGCCACTATTTACCCAGCTGACTGTGGGTAAGGCTCTGCGCTGAGCCCTTGATATGTACCATGCATCTCATTCACAACAGCTCCATTTTACAGATGAGGAAACCGAGGGGGGAAAATCTTCAGTAACTTGAAATTGGTACTTAAACCCTCATCTGAAATCAAAAGCATGCTCTGGCTGTGAAGTATTGCTTGCTTGGTAGAGAGTAAGGAATGGGATACTTATTTTGCTTTACTTAAAAAAAATCAGCTGCTTGGGTAGGTGTTCTTGGAGGAGAAGGGAGGGAAAAATGAAACAAGTGGGACAGGGAGGGAGAAAAACCATAAGAGACTCTTAATTTCAGGAAAAAAAAAAAAACTGAGGACTGCTCGG
>PITA01026706.1:7065-22292 GCA_004023965.1 Spilogale gracilis
TAAAAAAAAAAAAAAAAAAAAAAAAAGGCGACCCTTAGAGTTGTGTATCCTCCCAAGACCTTGAAAGAAGAGTATAAACACGTCATCTGGCCTATGAGCCTGCGTCCAGCCAGAGCTGGATTGCATGAGTTCTCTGCGGTGGGGACGGGGCCTCCGTCACCTGCCACCACCCAACCCCTCCTTTCTTCTGGATCCTCCCAGGAAGCTTGGCTGGCTTCCCTCTGGCGCTGGCCCATGTCACACAACCCCTCTGTCCCAACATGAGGGACCCCCAGCTCTATTCCAGAGCCAAAGCTAACAGGGAACTTACGCAAGCTTCAGACGCTTCCTGCATCCCGCAGCCGCCTCCTTGACTGCCTCCCACTGGCACCTCCTCCACCACACTGCGCCACAGAAGACACGGCGGGGAAGCCCACGGCAAGGCCAACGCTGCCTTGCGGCCGGCCTCAGCGGGTCTGATTGGCCGCAGGATCGTCCCAGCTAGGTTCCGAAGCTTAGAAGCTTAAGAGGACGAGGATCACCTGTTTGAGACCCGCCCTCCACACAGCCCAGCATCAGCCTCACCTGGGAGCTCGTTAAGGAAACAGCACCCCGACCTCCTTCCCAGACCTACTCAATCAGAATCCTCATTTTAAGCAGACCCCCCGGTGATGTGCAGGCCGGCAATGTGGGAGCACTACCGGCCTAGCCCCTGTTCGTGTCCAGGATGGGTCAACGGTTCGTTTAAGCAAATGGCACCAAGCACAAAGCAAGACCGAATTCTTCGAACCAACAGAATGTGCCAGAAGCCACAGTCTACGACTGCCGAGCCCAGGCCAGCATCTCAGCCTCGTGAGGCTGCTGTAACAGAATCCTGCCGGGTGCCTTACAAACAACACACACTTACTTCTCTGCCTGTTCTGGAGACTGGGAGTCTGGCTGCCGCTGGAAAGGGGACCATCTTCTGGGCTGTAGACGGGCACCATGCTCTTGTGCCTCTACTGGCAGGAAGAGGGAGAGAGAGCTTTGGGGGCCCCTATTTTAAAGGCACTGCTCGCACTCACGAGGGCTCCACCCTCCAGACCTAATCACCTCCCAAAGGCTCCACCTAATGCCATCACCGTGGGAATTAGAATTTCCACATATAAACTTGGGGGTGAGAGACACAAACATTCAGTCCATTACCAACATAAGAAGCACTGTAGCTTCTCTCTCTCTCTCAATATCTATCTATCTCTCTCTCTCTCTCTCTCTCTCTCGCCATCACTCTGGGAGAAGCTGGCCGCCATTTCATAAGGACATTGAAGTCCTATGAAGCAGCCCACAGGGTACGGACTGAGGTCTCCTGCCGGCAGCCGTGGGGCTGAGCTATGTTGAAAGGGCTCCCCTCGCCCGGGTCAAGTTCCCAGATAACTGTGGCCCCAGGCGCCATCATAACTACTCACGAGACACCCTGATCCAGGACCACCAGTGCCTGAATTCCTGACCCACAGAAACCATGAAACAGTAAGTACTCGTTGCAAGAGAGCCAGGTTGGGGGGTAACATGTTATGTGGCAATGGACAAATAATACAGAAACCCAACGACATTCCCAACAGACAGGAAAGGCCCCTAAAATAATCTCTAAGTAATCTACAAGCTAACGCCTGAAGGGTAAGTGGGAGTTGGGTGCTACAGGCAGAAGAGCATTCCAGAGGGAGCCGCAGCTCCTGCAAAGGCCTGCTGGGGGGGCGTGGCAACTCCGCAGGGACCGCACGTGATTCCGATGGCCAAGGGGGACGGTGGCAGATGACACAGGGGCCAGGTGATGCGGGGGGGGCCTTGTGCACCATGGACAGGAGCCTCAGCTACCATGAGGGCCATATGGGCCAGCCATCAGCACAAGAGGGACCTGATCAGATTCAGGCTTTATCGCATTTCTCCTGATATCTTGGGAAGAAGAGGTTGGAAGGGAAGCAAGGTGGGAGGTGGGGAAAGCAGAGGGCAGGCTACTGCAGTAGTTCCGGTGAGGAATACAGACACGTGGACTAAAGTGAGGCCTCTGTGGACAGGACACGCTGATCATGGCCTGGCCACACACGTGCACGTGGGACCCGAGCCTCTCCTGTGTGCACACACGTGCTGGCTGGGGCACGTCACCTCAGGGAGGGTTTAAAGGAGGGAGGTAAGGTCATGAAAGAGCAATTACGTATCGGGACACTGGCCGGCACCCCCTCCCGCCCCCAGAAAACAAGCTCACAAAGCAATAGAAATTTGAATCCTAGAGGCAGTTGCAAGGAAAACTGAATCCAAGAGGCTTCATTTGGGAGGTATGGATGCTAAAGGCTCCTTGCTTGCCCTCACTCTCAAAGGAGTGCTCTTTGCCTGGAACAGTCACATGGGCAGAGACAAAGAGCAGGGCACGGGCGCCTCGGGCTGGAGGTGGGGGTTAGGATATAGGATGGTGATAGCTAAAGCTTATGGTTTCTTTTTGGGGTGATGAAATGTTCTAGAATTGTGGTGGTGACTGCACACGTGTGACTATACTAAAATCCACTAACCTGTACACTTTCGATGGCTGATTTCTATATTGCGTGAACTATATCTTAATATAATTAATTTTTAGAAAGGTGTTTTTTTAAAAAGATCGAGGTCTGCGTAGGATCGAGGCCCGCATCGGGCTCCGCACTCGGCATGGAGTCCACTTGTCCCTCTCCCTCCACTCCTCTCCCTGCTCACTTGCACAAAGATGACCTTTTCTCATACTTTATAGAGAATACAGAAGCACGATAGATTGCTGCTTGATGTTCTAACAGGTATTCATTCGGTGAGTGTTTCCCTAGCCCAGAGAGAAGGTAAGCTTCACTGGGACAGAAATTTTGTTTTACTCATCACTGGTTCTCCAGAGCCCCAAACAGCCCAACACATAGCAGGTGCTCATTTAAAAGGATTCAGTGAACAAATGGACATCTTGACCAAATCCGCAAGCTCACCAGCATCTGAAACAAATCTTCTCCTTGTTCTAATGCAAGAAGTGTCCCTGCATTTTTCAAAGGTGTGTGGGGCAATGGGGTGGGAGGATACTGTCTTCCCTAAGAATAGCCTATGTTATGGGCATCCCCACAGAATCCTGATTTCCAGCAGCCATGGGTCCAACCATCGCACCAGTGGGCCCCTCTTCCATTAGACATCATCCCTTGTAGACTGGTTGAGTCAGCACCAATAAACAGTGACTAATCCAATTTTCATGAAGTTGGACAATCGAACACAGAAGTTCACAGAGCAGAGCAAATTACTGGAAACCAGACTGAAATATCTCTTCTGGCTTCTGAGTCTGCTAAGACGGAAGGGGTCCCTCCAGGGGGGAGTGGGAAACAGGCAGCCGTTCAGGGTCACCTTGCAGGCGGCCTGCCACTGGACCATCGTCAGAGGCTTGAGAAATGCGAGGCCACGTAAGGCAAACACACCCTTTCACGCTTACATGTTGCTGGAGCTCAGTGAATCACAGAACCCCTTCATCCCCCCCCACACACACACACACACAACCTCCCATTCAACCTTAAGATCTGGGCAGGAATGGAATGTTGCATCCAATGAGTGAGGACATGAAGGCAAAGATATTGGCTGCCTCTCTTCGCAATAAACTGCCTCTGTGATTTCGGGAAGTCAGAACCAAATCTGAGCACTAACTCTGCCAATTACTCTCTGACCTTAGACTGGTTAGCTGTCTCTAAGGCTCAGTTTACCCATCTAGAAAGTAAGCAGCATCTGCAAATTAACTTCATATTAAATGAGATAATGCACACAAAGTATTTATCACAGGGCCTGGCAAAAGTATGCTTGCAAACAATGGTTAGCTTAAGAAGAAACCATTCAGTCCCTTTCTATCATGTTGTGTAAAAAACTCCAATACACCCTGTTTTACTAATAAACAAGCAGCCCAAGCCTTCCTTTCCTTTCGCTAGTGACTCCTGAGTGAACCTCAGCTCAGATAATAAGATCTGCGTTGAATCCATAATGCATACATCCATCTATTCAGTGCACCTTTGTTGAGCACCCACTGTATACCTAAGCAAGGTGCTCATGGTACCAGAAAAGGTCCTACGTCTGCCTCCAAGGGCTTCATAATATAGGATAATATAGGTTGAAGGTGCACACAGAGGTCAGAAAATGTCAAGTAATACAGCTTCCTGATGCTCTAACCTGCCCTCATGCCGCATGGACTGCAAATTCCCTAGTCTTCTCCATCCTCAACCTGTCCCCACAGCTCCAGAAAAGCTCATGTTGGCCCAATCCTCTAAACACAGGGCTTTGTAATGGACGGGGTGCTGAGTCTTCCAACTAATACTTACTTAGCACCTCTCAGTGCTACAAGTCAGGCCCAGCTCTAAACACTGGGCTGAAAGTGGTAATAAAACAGACATGGCCACATTCCTTGCAGAGCTTCAAGTCTGCTGTGGGGGACAGCTGCAAACATAATAAGCATGTAAATAAATGAAAATCGGCCACCAGGAAGCCATGAGCGAGAGCATATAATGCAATCAGCACGTAAAATAAGAGGACGGGAGCTCGGCATGAGATAATTATGCTGAAACTCAGATGTGCTGTACTGACATGAAGGGAAGGGCAGAGCCTCTAGGGTGGAGCAGAGCCCATGATGGGGAGAGTCCTGCAGGCAGGGGAGGCGGCTGGACCACGGAGATGGGGGTCACGGGAGATGAGGCTGGAGTGGTGGGAAGAAGCCCAACTGTGAAGGACTCGGGGGCCTTGCTGGGACTCTCATCCTCAGCACCACGGGACACCAGAGAAGATCTAGAAGAACTGGGGGCCTATACGGGGAGATGCGACACAATCGTGTTTGGTGTGAATCTGCTAGAAGGGTTGGTAAGGCAGGCGTGGCGTGAGCCCAGGCGTGCGTGAGCGGCTGGTGTGGCTGTTGGACAGGAGGGCAGACCGCACACGACCACGGAGGCCAGTCTGCATTCTGGTCTAAGTTCAATGGGAAGACTTTGGTCTCTGCTCTACAGAGGACACACTGAAGAGGGTAAGAGTAGGTGGGAGGTGATGGTCCCGATGGGATCAGATGAGAGCCTGAACAGGATGAGGGCAAGTGACAAGAGAGGATGCAAGGGGATGGAAAGAAGTAAGACTCAAGAGCTACTTAAGACATCACACAGTTCCCAGACAAACTTCCTGTGACTCACATGTCCCTGGGAGTGAGCACATCTGGGGCAGGAAGGAAAGAGGCAAGGTGAGTCACCTGGCTAGTATTCAGGAGCTGACTATGGAAGGTGCTTGGGGACCAAAATGGCGGCTGTCATCTCAACCTGATACCCTATCAGCCATGTTCCTTTTAATCAAGCGGGGGATCCAGTACCTTGGCCAATCTCAAAAGAGAAACCTCACTGTGCTCTTATTTCCACTGAGAAATCTGGGGTGGAACTGTGTAGGTGTGGAGCGATCAATATAATCAGGACAGATTCCGAAGGCACTAAGCCTGAGTGGGTGTTCCAGGTTAGCAAGGGCTTCTCGGTCAGAACTACTTCGGGTTTGGAGATGGTTTTTACATAAGTCACACTTCTCAGAGGTGATAGAAAGAGCTCCTGTGGGGTAAGATTCTTCTAATTTCCAGAACTCCCCAAGTCCCTCCCTGCTTTCCAGCACAAGAAAATGGATCTTTAGGAAACGAAATGTCTGGAAACACTGCTGTTGCTGCAAAATTTTAAAGCCCTGGGTTCATTTCCTCTCCGGGGAAATGTGGTGGGTGGGTCTCCCTTCCGGAGGACTATGTTCCTATAAACCAGGGATGCTCACCTGGCAGCAATTCGGTCCCCACCCCACCCCCCAGGAGGCATTTGGCAGTGTCTAGAGACACATGGTTGTCACTTGGGGGTGTTACAGAAATCTACGGACTAGAAGCCAGAGATGTGGTTCAACAGCCTACAATTCAGATGGCAGCCCATCCCTCACCACATACACGACCAAGAACTGTACGGCCCCAAATGGCCGTAGTGCCCAAGCTAAGAAACTTTATTGTAAACCTCGTCTACACCTGCTTTGTATTATAGCTCTTGTTACACTGAATAGGGGGATCTTGTTACTGTTGTTCTCCTCCTTCAGAAAATGTCAGATGGAGAGATGGATGGATAAGTGATTAAGAATTAGTCACTGAGTGAATACATGAACAGAGGAATGACTAACTAGAATTAACAAGTTCATGAATAAATAGCTAACATGTACATTTATGATCTCTGTACAGTAAACACACACACACACACACACACACACACACACACACACACACACCACTATTAGAACATAATCTCCATGAGGGCGGGGGTTTGTCTGTTTTATTTACTTGGGTGCCTTCAGCACCAAAGTGCCTGACCTTGGATAGCTATTAAATTTCTGTTGGACAGAAACAGTCTCAGCAAACCAGTGGGGAAGGAGGTTTTTGTTCTTATGTGACAGATGAAGAAACTAAAGCCCAGAAATGTAAGTTGTCCAAGGACAGACAGCCAGCAAGTGACAGAGCCCAGATTCCCATGGACCCTAAAGGGCACTCAGGACTATCAACGAGTTTTACCTCATTTTAGAATGAACAAATGCAAGTCAACCCTACGAAGACCTTCCTAGGCTTCAGGTGAATTTCTAGAGACAGAACGCAACCAGCTGGCCTCCCGCCTGTCGCCCCACTCCCCAGTTCCTTATCCTTCCCAGGTGAAACGATGGAACAAGGATCGCTGACCTTTGGCAAAGAGGAAAAGGCCCCACAGCCTCCAAGCTCCTTCTCTTAGAGGCTGGCCAGACTCAGAGGAATGTGCTCGAGGAATGATGGTCTTGAGTCTCTTTGTTTCTGCTTACAAACTTCAATTGGTTGCTAAGAGACTGTACAAAGGGAGGCCCATTAGAAGCCCTCAGAACCCACACGCAGTTACATAATACCAGGTCCTTCCTTTATAGAAATGCAAATAGTGGGACTCCAATTCTTGTCTACAGTCTGTGCTGCATTCGATAAGGGGATTTCTTGTTTGGGCCCCCAAGAAATCCCATCTCATGGGGGATGGGCTGTGGAGGAACCAAGCGGTGGAGGGCAGGTTCTTCTTTCCAGTGCCACTTCCAAAGGACTTAAATATTAATTAACATGCAATCCAATCCCCACTCCACAATAACCGGATTTTACACAATCGCTATCCACACTAATTAATTCAATGATCCCAGTGTGTTATTTCCAGCATTGCTTCTCTGGCATTTCCAATCAATAAGCAGGGAGAACATTTATTTTATGGTTCCAAATGTTGCAAACCCATGGCGCTTTCTACTCAGGGTAAGTACCTCTCAAATAGTACTTCCAGAACTACTTCCTGATCGGTGCTTACCAAACCTAATTTAAAAATGGGGGCCACCAAGAAGTAAACAACCTCTGGGTAGCCCCGCCAGCTTTGGTCGGAGCTCCCGATCTGGACAAGAACACCATTCCCGGTCAGCACAGAAAGGCAGGTTTTCTGAGTCACTGTTCAAAAAGACAAGAGGAGTGTCTTTTTTAACCCATAATCCCAGCCACCTAACCCGTAATTAATCCCATAACTAACCCAACTACCTCATTCATGGACATCGTAGTGCCCTACAAATTCAATATATTTTATTTCCCCACATATTTCCAGAGCCCCTACTATGTGCTAAATTGTATTGTTAAAAACAAGGCAACAGGCTCAAAATGCACTCATTTATGCTGAAGTTCGCTTCACCAAACTGAGACTTAAATATAGTTTCAGCTCTCCCAGAAATGGAATCCTAAGCCAATCAGGAAGGTCAGATCCGCCCCAGTCACGTGATCTCCCTGACAGGCCCCTGCCATCCCCTGAAGGAAATACCCAACCTGCTTTTTTGCCTACTATAACTTTCTGTTTCCACTCCCTTTTACCTGTGAAAATTAATAAAGGGGGAAACTCACCAAAATGTAGTCAGGTGGTTCAGCCGCGGGAGCTCTCCTGCCCTAACTCCTCCTCAAGTGCACAGCCAATAGGAAGAGATCATCTTCCGGTGGATACTACTTTACTACTGGAGGGGAAGGAAGAAAGGTTTCCTCCTGCCCTGGCAACAGCCCAGCCAATGAGAGACTGTCACAGCTCAGCCAATGAGAAGGCACTACTCTTCAAGCTCGTTTACTCCAGTGGGCTTCTTATTGAGATCAGCCCTCACAACTTCCTCCTTTCTTGTATAAAAGAGCATTCCTCTCCTGTGTTCTAAGGACTTGCCTGTGTTTTTCCCAGAGCTTCCTCGTCCTGGATTGCAACTCTTTTGCTCTTCCCTAGTAAACTCATTTTTTTTCTTTAAATTCTTGAGTCTTTTATTTTTTAAATTATTTTATTTTTTCAGTGTTCCAAGATTTATTGTTTATGTCCCACACCCAGTGCTCCATGTAACACGTGCCCTCAGCACCCACCACCAGGCTCTCCCATCCCCCCTACCCCCTTCCCTCTAAGACCCTCTCCTAATAAACCCATTTTTACCAGTAAAATAATTGGCAGTTTGAGGTCTCAGGGTTATCATACCTATAAAAGCTCCTTTCTATCTGCAAGATTGGGCACCACCCAATTCATGAATCATTTAATAAAGTCAATGAGATCTTTATCATTTACTCAGTTGAATTTTGCTTTTTAACAGTATTCAAGGGGATGAGGGTATAACAGTGAACCAGAAAGACAGCATCCTCCTGCTCTTGGAATTTACATTATAATAGAGCAGAGAGCTAATGAGTATGTTAACAAATAACATCAGTTAATGACAAGGGTTATGAAGATAATACAGCACAGTGATAAGTCAGACAGGGCATGAGTAAAGGGAAGGCTCATCACATCTTGACTCACTCAGGGCTATACCACTTGAAATCTGCTGTCCTGGCTTACCTGTTAAAGATCAGTTCTGCAAGTGTTCCAGACTGGACAATAAATTGTATGGTCATCTTGTAAGTGACCATACAGTGATGGGTTACACTAGACAAGGTAGTCAAGGAAGGCCTCACTGAGGAGGTGACAATTCTGCTAAGGCCTGAATAACAAAAATAAGTCATGCCAGGAAGGGCATCCTGGGCTGAAGGAACTGTAAAGTGCAAAGTCTGGAGGGAGGAATGAGCTTGTCTTAATGGAAAAGAAAGAAGGTCAGTGCAGCAGGATCATGATGGACAGAGGGAAAGTACAAGACAAGACTGTAGAGATGGATGGATACTAGACAAAAGATCAGATCACATGGAACCATGAAAACCTTAAATTTAATTTATGATCTTAAATTGAATTCTAAGTGGCATGGAGAGCCACTGAAGTTTTAAGCAAAGGGGTGACATGAATCCAAATTTTAAAAGATGACTGCAGCTTTTGTGTCAAGAATGGATTTTTTAAAAGGTATGAGTCAAAGAGAATAATGGACAGAGAAGTATGGACAAATGAATTAGGACAGTATTGCCACAGCCATGTGGTAGTGGAGATAAATAAGTGAGAATGGACTCAGGCATGTTTCTGAGATAAAGCTCATTGGACTTACACCAAAGGGTTACATATACAGGGCATGAGAAAAGGAGAAGGATCCCACTTTGACTGGAGTGACTTTTGGACTGGGATGGATGACATCCAAGAGTTGAGGGAAGATGAGACTCCCAGCACAGACTGAACGCAAGGCTAGCAGTGGCAATTTGTGGAGGGTTTGCTATGAGCCAGGCATGGCACTAAGCACTGTACAACTGAACCCCACTGAATCCTCACCATGACCCCTATATGGGTAAACTCAGAGGGGGAGCAGAATTTGCCACACCAAAATATGCCTCTTTGGCACAAGGACAGGTTCATTATTTTGAAGAAAAAGCAGACACAGGGAAAGATCTGAAAACCAGATCTTTAGTAGAAGTTATCCTAAGAGACATTTACATTTATAAGGCAAATCTCCATTTGTAAAGACATCTGCCTCTCTGTACTAGGAAGAGGACGACTTAAATCTCTAGAAACTCTTATCAGTGGAGAAGGCAACTACTTAAGTGTGCACAACACCCTTACCCTGCTTTTCCTGGTAAACTCCTATAACTGGCCTTCCCCTAACCCCTGACATCTTTTGACTTCAGCTGAAGATGGTATTTGAGGTGGTACTTTGGGCCATTTAAGGGAGTTGTTCACTCTTCCCTGGTATCTCGCAATGTATACAAAATATGTGTGTGTGTGTGTGTGTGTGTGTGTGTTTGTGTGTGTGTGTCTGTGTGTGTGTCACTAAACTTCTATTTGTCCTTCTGTTAATCTGTCTTTTATTGTGGGAAGTTGTGTGTGTGTGTGGGGGGGCGGTCTCAGCCAAGAACTTAGAAGGGTAGAGGGAAAAATTTTTCCTCCCCTACAACACTATCATTGCCTCTATTTGACAAGTAAAAGGAGAAGTCCTCAGAGATGATACATGATTTGTAAAAGTCATTAAGCTGAGGCCCAAGGATGGGTACCAAAACTCATGTAGCGTTAAAATCTGGAGGAAACAGGGCATAATTTCTCACACACACACAAACACATGCCAGCCCCATCTTGCCCAGATGAAGGATCTTTGCTTTGAAATTATGGATAACCTTTGCCAAACATTTAAGTGACTGGATGGAATTAATCACAGGGAAATGTTCCAATATTCTGAATGGGGATGAGGAGAAGAGTGGGATGTCCAAGACTGTACCTTTCTTTCTTTCAGATTCTAAAGAACACGAAACTCAGTCTACAAGTCTTGAATGAGCAAGAGCAACTGCAAAACCTGCAAAGATGTTAATCGAGTAAATTTTAAGGACCTTATTGGCTTCATTCATTGATTCAAGAATCAGGAGCATCCCACATAGCAGACAGAGAGGAGCTCTGCGGAGCTATAAGAAATGACAGAATTTGTAGGCAGAAGGGAGTGGGAACAAGGAAGTTATACTAGACAAAAAATATGCATTGGATGGCAGGGTCTATCAGGCAGATGATGTGCCTAGTACTAATCAGGAAATTTCTAATTGACCATCGTAAGACTCCATTTCTGGGAGATCAGAGACTATAATTAAGCCTCAGTTAGCATCAGTGACTCCTTTTTGCGGCCTGTTGTCTAGTATTTAATAATAATACAGGAAAAGTGCTAGAAATGAAGGATTCAGCCTCCATGATTGTGACAGAACCACAAGGCTGAATAGAGAGCTTCTGATGAGGAGATTTAAATTCCCAATGTGAGTTGCATTTTTTTTCCTTTTGAAATCCTAAGCCCTACTCAAATGCCCCCAACTCTGAAGTAGACAGAACACTGATGTCAGAACAGGCTTCCACAGACTCACTGCATGAACTAAAGCTTGCTTGCTCCCGGGGAGTTCCAAAGTCTTAGAACGTCTGCTTTGTGCAGATGGGGCAGCCTGTTGCAAACCCCACCGTCAGCCTCACCTTAAGAATGTCTGGCTTTAATCCAAACTGGTCCTGACCGGTCTGGCCTTCAGTGACAGCACCACCATTTCTCCCAGGGGCCGTGTTCTTCCCTGCCATCTGGCAGGGAATTATTTTATTAGCTGAAATACAATGGCCGTTGGGCTCAGGAAGGAGAGGAGAATATAACCCCACAGGCTCAGGGAACAACAGGTAGCGGTACGCTAGGTCTGAGACAAATCCTATTAGCAGCAACATGGATCTGTGGAAAGATTCTGTACGACAACTCTAAGGACAGAGAGGAATGTGACAGGAGAGACGTGCCAGACCTGTCAGGGTAGATGATACAAAATTGGTTCACTTTCAATTTTCTTGATGTGGGATCAGTGCTACCGTTCTCACTTGCTTTTCAGCCTCCGTGAGAGAGTTGTGCTAGCCCAGAGGTTGTCAGAACCCTCCCAAAGCATGGTGTTTGCTTTTTATTTTTTTATTTTTATTTTTTAAAGATTTTATTTATTTGACAGAGAGAAACACAGCCAGAGAGGGAACATGGGGAATGAGAGAGGGAGAAGCAGGCTTCCCGCCGAGCAGGGAGCCCGATGTGGGGCTCGATCCCGGGTCTCCGGGATCATGACCTGAGCCGAAGGCAGTTGCTTAACCAACTGAGCCACCCAGGCGCCCCTGCTTTTTATTTTTTAATTGAGGTACAGCTGTGCTCTCAGTATGGGAGATTCCACCTCCCAGGGAGCATTTTGAAAATGTGTGGGATGGCTTTCCGTTGTCACAATGGTGGGGTTAAGGTCCTATGAATATTTAGAGGGTTGGGTCCACGCCATAGAAGAGACAACCTCAGGCCACACAGAACAGCCCCACATACTGGCTGGTGCTCCAGAGTCTCTCTCAACACTCAAGTGGATGAAAAACTCACATATACACTCTGTTTTCCCCCTAAACACAAAGTTATTTTTCACAGTCTTAATTTACACGGGAGCCTCCAGGTCTGGGACTGACTGATAGATCTCACGTCGTTTTACTGAGAACTTGGCCAGCAGTCATTCACCATTCCAGGAATCCTCGCCACTGGTGGCAATGCCACTCAAGTATTGGGGCCCCCAACAGAATGCAGTTGTGTCAGTCGGCTCCGGCAGGCATCCCCTTCGCTGTGGTTCTAGATAACGGTGCGAGCATCTGCCTACTTTCTCACAGCTTCTATATTCACAGTCAAGCAGCTACATATTGAATTACATATTATTTTATGTAAATGACTTGCCTTCCATTCTCCCTTATAATATAGTTAGGGCATTACATTAAATTTTTATGAAATGATGTGTGCAAGTAAGCTATATCATCTATGATTTTTATTTCTCGGTAGTAAAGGGGAATGGCACAAAAATAGTTATAAAAAGAGGGCACTGGGTTTGGCAGGGTTGAGAACCATAGAAACATTATGTTTTAAAGATCTGAAGAGGAAAAAAAGTATCACTCTAGTAAGCAATGTTCAGTTTTTCAATATCCCTTCCCAATCCTCTTCCCCACACACACACTACTTTTTTTTTTTTTTAAGATTTATATATTTATTTGAAAGAAAGAGCACACAAGCAAGAGGGGAAGGTGGAAAGGGAGACAGAATCTGAAGCAGACTCCACAGTGAGCTTGGAGACAAACACAGGGCTCGATCCATCCCCCGACCCTGAGCTCATGACCCGAGCTGAAATCAAGAATTCAAAGCTTAACCAACTATACCACCCAGGCACCCCACGCCCACTTTTGAATAGCTGCAATTATAGCTCACAGAGCTACGCAGAGTTGCAATTACAGCTCACAACGTTATTTACATGGAATTATAGTTGCCATCAAGGAAACCCATTTTATGGATAAGGAAACTGAGGCTCAGAGAAGTTACGTATTTTTGAAGAACCTGAGTAGTGGAGACAAGTCCACTCTAATTTTGATCCCAAAATGGGCTGCTCCCAAACCAAATTCTGTTTTCATAATAATTGTTAGTTTTTACTGACGTGAGTGATCCTTGGATAAGCATTTGGAGGAGGAGGGGATGAAGGAGGAGACAGAAAAGAAGTAACACAGGGGCAGAGGGTGGAGGGAAAGGTGATGAGTGGGGGGCAGGGAGGACAGAGGGAAAGAGAAGGGAGTAGATGAGTCAGGTAGATGTTGTAAACCAAATGTGATTTGATTCTACAAGCCAAGATAAAAGAAGGAGACGTGGAAAACCGAACAGGACCAGCAACCCAAGACCCGACCCTGATGACCCAGCACAGCCCCCGCAGGCAGCAGCTGCCCCTGGTCCTGACTGAACTTCATCAGCCGGTGCTTCTTGGGGTTGCTCTGGGGTCCACATGGAACCTCGGAGCTTGGGGATGAAGGCAAGACCTAGGTGGCCAAGGCCCCCTGGTTTGTGATGGTGAGGGGGAAGCTGGTGTCCTCCACCCAGGGACATCAACAGGGAACTTGTTCGTGAGGTCAAAGCCCAGCTGTGAGAATTGAGGTCGTTACAGGGGCTCTTGATGAAAGTCAAGTCCTTGAGTGTAGGGAAGTTACCAGAACCAGGCCAGATTTCCTCACTGGGGTCCTCAGGTCCTTAAACACTTGTTGACCCGACATATTTCCAGATTCCCGGGGAGCAGTGGCTTCTGAGTCAGCAGCTCCCTAAGATGCAGCCTCCCACCACATGTCCACAGCCCAGGAATACCGCTGGCACCAAGCAGCAGTCTGGGGCACGGTACCACACAGTTAAGGCGACCAGGTTATCAACTTCATGGGGGACCCGTACTCGCACACCAGCCCAAAGCTCCCCCCATCCCCACACCCCAAGGATGCTGGCTGGCCCAGCAGCAAGCTGGACAGCTTGAGGTTGGGGTGCTTGATCCAGCTGTGGGGCAGGTGCCTCACGTGTATGAGCTGGGTCATGAGGGGCTCCCCTCCCCAGATGGGACCGGCTTCACGGCCAACTCCCCCAGCTCCATCTCACACCGAGGTCATGCCCCACGGAGGGCACCACCACGTGGACCTTGTCTATGCTGCCCAGGCTCGAGACTGTCTCCCAGGGAGCCCAGACTGGGTGCTGGGCCCAGAGGATGGCACCAACCTCCCTCAGTGCCGTGACCGGAAAGCCCTCCTTCTCCTTCTCCCTGTTCAGCTGCTTCAGAGCCTGCTCCTTGTCCTTTGCTCTGTCCACAACCTGCACATGCCTCCTCCCTTCCGGCAGCTCCTGTTTATCAGGGGTGGGGGGCGTGGCACTGTCTTCTTGGATTGCTGTACTGTGTGCGGGGTACACTCACCCCCCTCCCCTTCTTCACTTGCCTCCCAGTATTGGGACGTTCTCTTGTCCTGCACTTCACATTTCTTCTTCACTCACTTCTTCAGCCAACTGTCCAGAAGGGTAGTCGTCCTCCTCCTCCTCCTCCTCCTCCCCCCCTCCTCTTCTTCCACTTCCTCCTCCTCTTCCCCCTCCTCTTCTTCCACTTCCTCCTCCTCTTTTTCCTCCTCTGCCTCTTCTCCCTCCTCTTCCTCCTCTTCTTCCTCTTCTGGCTCCTTTTCCTCCTCCTCAGAACCTGACCCTGATTCCACTAAGACTCAGCTGAACTCTCTTCCTTCCACTGGTGCTGACACCCTGTAGGCAGAGAGCAGGTATCTTTTCTCCCAGCTCAGAGGCCATATTTGCTCTGGCTTTGTGGCCAGAGTCCTCTCTTTGGCAGGTTCAGAGATGTGCAGAAACTTGCCTTGGAGCCTCGCACTCCCTCCGCCCTGCTCCTTCCACTGCTTCTGCTGCCCACTCCTCTGGCTTCCTTTTAATTGCTCAAGGGAGCACCTCTCTCTCTCTCGGAACGTTCTCTTGCCATCTCCCTCCTG